>JAEBUQ010000004.1:2947564-2979911 GCA_023014435.1 Amanita fuliginea
TTCTTATGAAGTGACTCTCTTTCTCTCCCCCAGCTTGTTTATCTCATCGATCCCAAATTCATCACAATCAACAGCAATCCGCTGGCAAATGCTACGCACGACGGCAGTAAAACAAAGTGTCTCAACGTTTTGTGGTAGAGCATCAATGCCGTTGCAAGCAGCCCGATAACCACCAGCACGCGCCACTGACTGAAACTGAGATCCAGACAGGCAAGCAGCGCCACGGCAAGCCCCGCCACCATTACACTCCAGCCACTTTCGAGTCGTCGTTGCAGCATTTTTACGCCCCATCATGATAATGATAACCAATATCATATGATAAATTTTCTCAACTGTCAGCGTAAAAACGTGCGCGGCCTATAGCTGAAATAGCCAGGGTTGACGTGTCATTTAATGACAGATTTTCAGTAAGGTGATAGATTGAGCGCCGGCTTTAGTTTGCCTTATAAAAATTCCAATAGTTGCCAGAAAAGCCGATAACTCGCTTTTCATTGATACGACACACACAACACCTGACGCGCTTACCCAAGACACAATCGTTCTATGACAGCCCAAACCTGGCGAGCCTTACTCAAAGCAAAGCAGCTGCTTTCTTTACGTTTATTTTTGCTGCTCAACGCCCTGGCAGCCGCTTTTGCTATGCTCTTTCCGATCCATTCGACCATGCGCATAACGCCGCCCGTTGTTGCTATTCTGCTGATTAGCCTGGCCTTGCTTGCCTGGCAAATGATGAATAATAAGCAGCTGATTAACCTGAATATTGTCTCGTTATTTCTTGGGTTATTATGGGCGGTGCATATTTTCATTAAAAACGCGGCCATCGGGGATCTGGACACCTCATTTCTGGTGATTAGCCTGATGTCGGTGCTTTTTATTGGCGCTATTGCCTTTATGAATAATATTGTGGCTTTCCTGCTGCACAGCCTGCCCGTGGCGCTGGTCGTACTTTGGCTGGGCAACGTTGACCAATGGCTGAGGGTAATTTATTCCATTGCGCTGCCCGCTATCGGGATCGCTATTCAGCATATTATTCAGAAACGTAATGACCGTTTCACCCAGCGGCTGATGAATAAACTCCTCGAAGAAAAAGAGACGCTGACCGATCTCAGCATGCTCGATCCTTTAACCGGCCTGTACAACCGCCGCGGCTTTCAAAACCGCCTCGAGCACATTCAGGCCTCCGGCAGCGGCAGCCACTACGTTTTGCTGCTGGATATCGACCACTTCAAGTCCTACAACGACCACTACGGCCATGCGATGGGCGACCAGGCGTTGATTCGGGTCTCAGCGGCGATTCGCGATGCCGTGCGCTCAAGAGATCTTGTCACGCGCTACGGCGGGGAAGAGTTCATGATTATGCTCACCAACATCGATGCTGAACGTGCGATGCAGTCGGCGGAAAGGATCCGCCAGCGCGTTTTCGATTTGGACATCCCGCATATGTTTAATACCCAGGTCGCGACCAACGTTACCGTCAGCATCGGGCTTGCGCCATTCACTGCAGGCAGCATAGACGATGCCCTGAGCCTTGCGGACAAAGCGCTTTACCAGGCCAAAAACCAGGGAAGAAACAGTATTCTGACCAACGACATGCTCGCGGTGAATTAACCCGGCGAGAGACGTTCTGGATCGCCAAAACCGCCATCACTCAGCGATGGCGGTGAATACACCTTGCCAGAGATTTTTCCCAACGTTAGTATTGCTAATCATTATCATTTAGATTACTCCCTGACGAAAGTATGGCGCTTCACTCCCTCCAACTTAGCGATGACAGCGGTTGCTTTGTTCTTCCCTGGCCCCCAGCGGCAAGCCCGCTGGCAGATTCGCTGCGGGAGTATTTTGCCGCGCACCGCCCGTACTTCAATGACATCATCAAATTAAACGAACAGGCTCCCGCCACGGCAATGACGCTTAGCGAATGGCAACGCCCCGCCACGCTAACCTCTCTGATGGCGGCCTACGGCGACCATATCTATCGTCACCAGCCTGAACTTACCCGCGAGAATAAACCGCTGAAGTCGCTGTGGGCGCAATGGTACATCGGCCTGCTGGTGCCGCCGATGATGATGGCGCTGCTGACTCAGCCTAAAGCGCTGAACATTTCGCCTCAGCATGTACAGGTGGAGTTCCACGAAACGGGCCGGGCTAAATGTTTCTGGATTGACGTAACTGAAGATTGCCGGGCAAGCGAGCAGTCGCTCACTGTTCGTCTGGAAAAATTCATCGTCGACGGTTTGATGCCCGTCGTGGCGGCGCTGGAAGCCAGCGAAGAGATTAATGCCCGGCTTATCTGGAGCAACACCGGCTACCTGGTGAACTGGTTCTTCGGCGAGCTAAAACCGCTGCTGGATGAACAAAGCCTGGCGACGCTGGTACAAAC
Source organism: Amanita fuliginea (assembly GCA_023014435.1). Taxonomy (NCBI): domain Eukaryota; kingdom Fungi; phylum Basidiomycota; class Agaricomycetes; order Agaricales; family Amanitaceae; genus Amanita; species Amanita fuliginea. The sequence continues at coordinate 2,949,945 of JAEBUQ010000004.1, forward strand.
CTGTTTCTTTGAAAAACAGCTTTCATGCGGCCGGGAGAATCCGCTTTACCGCACGGTTATCTCGCGTGAAGGCGTTCTGGTCAGACGCACCTGCTGCCAACGCTATAAGCTGCCTGACGTCCAGCGCTGCGGCGACTGTACTCTCAAATAGCAAACGGCGGGTTTCCCCCGCCGTTCTTAATCCAGCTAAACCATTAAGCCAGCTGCTGGCTCCCCTCTTCGCTCGCTCTCTGGGCTTCTTCTTTTTCCTGCTCCAGCAGCTGCTTCTCGTACACTTTGAAGAACGGGAAGTAGATGATGGACGACACGCAGGCCAGCAAAATCACCAGAATTGCGGCACGGAAGTCCCAGCCCAGCGCCCAGGCAGCACCGATTGGCGCAGGCGCGGTCCACGGCACCACGGAAATCACGCGACCAATCAGATCCAGTTTCATCGCGCCCCAGGCCAGCACGGCGTTAACCATTGGTGCCAGCAGGAACGGAATGAAGAACACCGGGTTCATCACAATCGGCGTACCGAAGATCACCGGCTCGTTAATGTTAAAACAGGTTGGCACGATGCTCAGACGGCCAATGGAACGCAGGTGGGCAGATTTACTGCGCAGGTAACAAATAACCAATCCCATCGTTGCCCCGGAACCGCCGACCACGATAAAGAAGGTCCAGAACGCTTCCATAAAGATATGTGGCAGAGGTGCACCGGCCGCCAGCGCGCCCTGGTTCAGACCCAGGTTGGTCAGCCAGAACATCTGCAGCATCCCGGAGACAATCGCTGCCCCGTGAATACCCGCAAACCACAGCAGGTGAGCAATCAGTACGGCAAGAAGAATCGCAGGCAGAGAATCAGCCGCGGACACCAGCGGTTTGAACAGCGCCATAATGGCCTGAGGGATCAGCATTTCGAACTGGGACTGAATAAACAGGCTCAGCGGATACAGCGTCAGCACCACAACCAGCACCGGGATCAGCAGATCAAAAGAGTTTTTGATCATCGGTGGCACCTGGTCCGGCAGCTTGATGCCGATATTGTGTGCTTTCAGGAAACGCATCATTTCTACGCAGTAGATCGCCACCAGAATCGCGGTAAAGATCCCGGTGCCGCCAAGGCTGTCCACCGGCAGCGTGCCTTTGGTTTTCGGGGCCGCAACCACCAGGAAAGCCATCAGCGACAGCATCGCGCACATGAAAGGATCGAGCCCGTGCGATTTAACGTAGTGTTTACCCAGGTTGTAGGCAATCGCCGCACATATGTAGATAGACATGATTCCCATCGTCATATCAAACGGCGTTAAAATCTGCCCTTCAAACTGCTTCGCCAGGTCGAGCCAGGCGCGAGCAAAGCCCCATGTCGTGGTGGGCGAAAACGGTGGATAAGCAAAAACCAGCAGGAACGAGCCAACAATCATAAACGGCATCGCAGAAATAAAGCCGTCGCGAATAGCCATCACGTGTCGCTGGGAAGAAATGCGGCCAGCTATCGGGCTAACGTAGTTCTCAACAAACCGAAAAATTAAATTAAAAGCAGCATGGTTGGAAGACATAGTGGCTCTCCTGTCAGGCTATCAACGCGAGTGCATCGGCGAGAATTCTGTCGCCGCGCATCATTCCGTAATCCATAGAGTTAATGACCGTGACCGGGATCCGTTTGGGCGCGGCCTGAGCCTTAAAATCTTCCAGACGGTATTTGATCTGCGGACCGAGTAAACAGCAATCAAATTCAGGCATAACATCCGTGAACTCTTCGATACCCACCGCCTTGATCTCAACCTCAATCTGTTGATCCTGGGCGGCCTGTTTCATCCTGTTCACGACCATACTGGTAGACATACCAGCGGCACAGCATAAAAGGATACGTTTCATAGACGACTCTTATTATTGGGTACAGGGGGTGGTTACAGGATTCAGTATTCCTCGCGGAATTTATTACTGCAACCGGTTACCGTAACCGGTTTCAGTGATTGTGAAGGAGATCCAGAAATTTCTGACAAGGCGGGTATGAGATAAGTATAAGCGGTTTACAGAAAGCACAAGCTTATGCGAAATTATTTGCCACCTGGATCAGGAGAAAATCATGAGTTTGCAGTCCGTGCGGCAGTTCTTCGCCGACCATGCCCCCGATATAGATATCATCGAGCTAAACCAAAGCACCGCTACCGTCGCACTTGCCGCCGCCGCCCACAATGTGGCTCCTGGGCAAATAGCCAAAACGCTCTCATTAAAAGTCAAAAACGACATAATCCTGATCGTCGCGAAGGGCGATGCACGCCTTGATAATAAGAAACTTAAAGAAGCATTTGGGTCCAAAGCGCGCATGCTCAGCAGTGATGAAGTGGTGAACTGGACCGGGCATCCGGTCGGCGGCGTCTGCCCGTTTGGGCTGGAAAACCCGCTGGCGGTGTTCTGCGACATCTCACTGCGCCAGTACGATGAAGTGTTGCCCGCCGCTGGGGCTATCCACAGCGCCGTCCGCATTTCACCTGAACGCATGGCCGAACTCACCCACGCCAAATGGGTGGACGTCTGCCAGTAAGTTTACTGCAGCCGGAAGTAAAAGACTTTCGGCTCAGTTAACGCTCCAACCCGGTAATACGCTTGCGATACTCATCCGGCGTTTCCTGGGTTAAGCGGCGGAACATCGTAATAAACGCCGATGAACTGCCGTACCCCAGCTCAAAAGCGATATTCTCGACGGTCCATCCCTCGGCCAGTAAAGGCATCGCTTTCACAATTCTTAGCCTCTGCCGCCACTCCGCCAGCGTCATCCCCAGCTCCCGCTGGCAACGTCTCATCAACGTTCGCTCACTGGTATTGGCCAAAGCCGCCAATGCCGCCACGGAACGGCTATCCCCAGGGTTTTGTTCCAGCACGTTAAGCACCCGCTGAACCAAAGGATCGCCGGATCCTGGCAAATAGTTCCCCACCCGTTCCGCCTTAATCAGCCGGTCAACCAGCACACGCAGGAACCGCGATTCCTCTTCAGAAGGAGGGATGCCCGGCGGGTTAAGATGTAAATGCTCGAGCATCGCCCGGGCGAGAGGCGTGATAGCCATAACGGTCACCTGCTGCGGAAACGCTGCGCACTCCGCGAGGCTGACATATACGGAGCTGTGCCACGCCTCCATCCGATTTTGCGCCAGATGCTGCGTGTTCGGCGGCAGCCAGATACCGTACTGGGACGGCACCACAAAGTGCCCTCCGGCATATTGCACCTCCACAACGCCGCTTACCGCTGAGACAAACTCTCCCCAGGGATGACTGTGTTCCAGGTACAAACCGTGCGCAGGCATCGGCGCGCTGCGAAAGTACAGCGTGGCCGGAAGCTCGCCGGTAAAAGGCGCGATAAGGATGCTGGGCGTTTTCTTTGGCACGGATATCCACCTTCAAAGTCGTCGAGAAAACATTGACCGAAACGCACGATGGCATGGCGGTTTCTCACTATATCAAGCATATCGCCCCAGTTAATAATGCGTTTTTCGGGAGAAAACGCATGTCCAAATACAAAACCATCGACCGCCTGGCCGTCGCCGGGATGATCACCCTCTGTCTGATATGGAGCCTGCAGCAGCCCGGCCTGAAAGCCACGGCTGAGGACGCCAGCCCCATCCTACAGATCGCCTTACGTTCCGGTATAGGCGCGGGGCTGGTCGCGCTTTATATGCTGTTGAGAAAAGAGAAAATTCAGTACGCCTCCCTGCCCTGGCTTGCAGGCGCGGGAGCCGGAGTTCTGTTTGCGCTCGAGTATTTGTTTCTTGGCATCGGCCTGCGTTATACCAGCGCCGCGCACGGCGTAGTTTTTCTTTATACCGCACCGCTGTTTGCCGCCGTGGGCCTGCACTTTACCCTGCGTTCTGAGCGCTTGACGCCGGTACAGTGGATCGGGATCGTACTGGCATTTATTGGCGTAATTGTCACATTTTCAGCGCCAGATGGTGGGCATTCATCACTTTTCGGCGATCTCCTTTGCCTGCTTTCCGGTGCCTCTTGGGGCGCAACCACTGTGTTGGTTCGCACCTCCCGTCTGACCCAGATGTCCGCCGCCCAAACGACGCTGTTTCAGCTCGCAGGGGCTTTTATTGTGCTGCTTGCAGCGTCGTTCATGCTAGGGCAAACTCGCTTTAACCCAACGCCGCTACTGCTGGGCAATATGGTCTTTCAGTCTGTGGTTGTTTCCTTCCTGAGCCTGCTTATCTGGTTTGCTTTACTGCGCCGCTACCAGGCTTCTGCGCTCGGCGCCTTTTCTTTTGTCACACCGCTGCTCGGGGTCGTGTTTGGCGCCTGGTTACTGAATGAAAAGATAAACGCTGGTTTTCTGCTGGGATCGGTTTTCGTCATCGGCGGCATTGTCTGCGTGAGCTGCAATCAATGGCTGGAAAAAATAATCACGTTTCATCGTCGGGGATAGTGACTCAAAGCTTGATCTGACACGGCTAAAGAAGCGATGCGCTCATGTTAAATGGATAAACGTTAAGCGCATTTCCTTCTCTTTGGTCAGGATCAAGCATGCAGCCAGATGTTGCTTCCCAGCGGGACGTCACTCGTTTATGTATTCAATGCGCGCTCTTTTTACTGCAGCACGGGGCAGAAAGCGCGCTGGTAGAGGAGCTTTCAACCCGCCTTGGCAAAGCGCTGGGGATGGACAGCGTGGAAAGCTCAATCTCCGCTAACGCCATTGTGCTTAGCACCATTAAAGACAATCAGTGCCTGACAACCACCCGCAAAAATAACGATCGCGGGATCAACATGCACGTCGTCACCGAAGTCCAGCACATCGTGATCCTCACCGAACACAAGCTGCTGGATGCCAGGGACGTTCTCAAACGCTTCGAACACATCAAACCGCTGCGCTACCCACGCTGGCTGGTTGTCCTGATGGTGGGCCTTTCCTGTGGCTGCTTCTGTAAACTGAACAATGGTGGCTGGGACGGGGCGTTTGTCGCCTTTATCGCCAGCTCGCTGGCGATGTACGTGCGCCAGCTTCTCACCCACCGCCAGCTTCATCCGCAGATCAACTTCTGCATCACCGCGTTTGTCGCCACTACCGTTTCGGGCCTGCTGATCGCCAAAGGCCCGTTTGCCACCACATCCAATATTGCGATGGCCGCGAGCGTGTTATTACTCGTCCCCGGTTTCCCACTGATTAACGCCGTGGCCGACATGTTCAAAGGCCACGTTAACACCGGGCTTGCTCGCTGGGCGATGGCCAGCCTGCTTACGCTTGCCACCTGTATTGGCGCGGTGATGGCGATGGCGGTATGGGGGCTAAGAGGATGGGCATAATTGAATTTGTTCTGGCTCTGGCCCAGGACATGGTGCTGTCTGCCGTGCCGGCGGTAGGCTTTGCGTTAGTCTTTAACGTGCCTCAGCGCGCCCTGCCTTACTGTGGCCTCCTCGGTGCCATCGGCCACGGCTCGCGCTTGGCGATGATGACGGCGGGTTTAAACATCGAATGGAGCACTTTTCTGGCTTCGATTCTGGTCGGTATCATTGGTATTCAGTGGTCTCGCTGGTATCTTGCTCACCCGAAGGTCTTTACCGTTGCGGCCGTCATTCCTATGTTTCCGGGGATCTACGCCTACACCGCGATGATCTCGGCGGTAAAATTGACGCACTTTGGCTACAGCGATCCGCTGATGATCCAGCTGGTGACCAACTTCTTAAAAGCGTCATTTATCGTAGGAGCGCTGTCCATCGGGCTTTCACTGCCGGGGCTGTGGCTTTATCGCAAAAAACCCCGGGTCTGATCGCACAGACCAAAACGCCGTAAAAATAAAATTTGCTATTTAATCGCGCGCTATCTATATTGAGAAACATGAAGAAGACATCGACCGAAACGAACGCCCTGCTGCTGGACAACCAGCTTTGCTTCGCGCTCTACTCCGCCAATCTGGCGGTGAACAAGCTCTACCGCCAGCTGCTTGCGCCGCTGCAGCTCACCTATCCGCAATACCTGGTGATGCTGGTGCTGTGGGAGCAGGACGATGTCACGGTGTCGCAAATCGGTGAGCGTCTTTTTTTAGACTCAGCCACCTTAACGCCACTGCTAAAACGGCTTGAAAGCGCAGGGTTGCTGCTACGTCAGCGCTCCCGCGAAGATGAACGTCAGGTGGCAGTAACGCTGACCCAGGAAGGGAAAGCGCTGCAGGAAAAAGCACTGGGTATTCCTGACTCCGTGCGCTGCGCTTCTGCCTGTAGCGTAGACAGCATGCTGGCGCTGAAGGCGCAGCTGGAAACCTTGCGCAGTAATTTAAATACGTAATAATTAATCGTCGATACTGTCGGCGATTTTTAAAACACCATGTAAATCGCGCGCTATTTTATAGCGCATACTAAATGTAAGATGAGGAACCTGCCATGTCTTTAGAAAAAGTCGTTTACACCGCAAAAGCCAAAGCCACCGGTGGCCGTGAAGGCCGTGCCACCTCTTCCGACGGCGTACTGGACGTCAAACTGGGCCTGCCAAAAGAGATGGGCGGCGCGGGCGGTGAAGTCACCAACCCTGAGCAGCTGTTCGCGGCGGGCTACTCCGCATGCTTCCTGGGCGCAATGAAGTTCGTCTCCGGCCGCGACAAAATCTCCATGCCGTCTGACGCTTTCATCGAAGGGGAAGTCGGCATCGGGCCACTGCCAACCGGTTTCGGTATCGAAGCGAAGCTGAACATCCACCTGCCGGGTATGGACGCTGCCGAAGCGAAAAAACTGGTCGATGCGGCACACATTGTTTGCCCGTACTCCAACGCAACCCGCGGCAACATTGATGTGACCCTGAACATCATCAACTGATGCTACAAGCCGGGGAAACCCGGCTTTTCCACCTGTACCCACGGTTTAAGACAACTCTCAATCCCCCTGCTTCCGGCCAAAGCGCTATACTCACGCCTGAAATCTCCTGCACCGCAGGCAAACAAAGCGAGTATCACAAGATGAAAGCAAGGAATAAAACGCTCTGCGCAATGGCGCTGGCAGCAGCCTTTTTCGCGGGCCAGGCAACGGCTGCCAACTGGCAGGAACAACTTTCCAGCGCCGCCAATGAGCTGACTAAAAGCGGCAATGCGACTACCACCAGCAATGGCGCTCAGACCGGCGGTCTGTCTCTCTCTTCCCTGACCAGCCTGCTAAACGGCAACAGCAAATCGCTCAGCTCAAGTACGATGACCAATGCCGCAGGCGTGATGGAGTACTGCGCGAAGAACAAACTGGCTTCCGTCACCAACACCGACAACATTAAAAACCAACTGATGACCAAACTGGGGCTGGAAAGCAGTTCCAAGCCTGCCGAAAAGCAGGACTACAATCAGGGCCTGATGGGCCTGCTGAACACGGCCAACGGCCAGAAACTTGACCTGAACAGCATCGGCAACTCGCCGCTGGCTGAAAAGGTGAAAACCAAGGCCTGCGATCTGGTGCTCAAACAGGGCATGAATTACCTGTCGTAACGGCACAAAAAAATGGCCTCTTGCTAAGAGGCCATTTTGCTTTAGTTTGCCAGCGAGCAGCTGTAGTCCAGCATCTCTTCCGCCGAGCCCTGGTTCCCGCCCAGCAGCTGACGAGGGTTAGCCAACAACAACACATCCCCCTTCGTTGTTACCACCCGCGCCAGGCCAAAGTTTTCCATCTCATCGCCCTGAGCCTTCACGTACTCCGCCAGCACGGTAAACGGATTCGCCTCTGCCGGAACTTTTCTCGCCAGATATTTATGGCCAAGGATCTCCGTACCAAACGGCTGCCACTGGTCACCGACTTTGTCGGCAAGCTGGTTAATGGATTGATACACCTCAGGCCGCAGGCAGGACAGGTGAATGTGCAGCTGGTTCTGAGAACGTCCGTAGCGAGAGTTGATCGCCAGCACCAAATCATCGTCCCGCACCGCTTTTGTGGTTTCATCCAGCAGATAGTGGCGATTCTCCCACGCATCCAGGAAGTAGTTTGGCGCGCCGTTTTCAAGGATCTTCTGGCTCTCGATGCCGGTGATTTTATCCGTCGGCATCAGCAGATTATGCAGCGGGCCTTTGGCATCTTTAAACACCAGGTAGCGCCCGGCCAGATCGACTTTCAGGCAAGGTGCAGGCGAGTTGTTCTGCTGCTGATTGGGAATGCACTGCTGGCTGATGATATTCCACAGAGCATCACTGTGACGATGCAGCAGCCACAGGCGGATTGCGACGGCGGCCACCAGCAAAATCAGCAGCACAACCACCACGCGCAGGATCTTTTTCATGTCAGGTTTCCTTGTAAAGTCAGAGCACTTTTCGTTGTTGTAATAGGCGGACGATAAGCTGGAAGCAGGCTTCAATTTGCGGCGCGAACGGCTCGGTACTGCGCATCAGCGCCACGGTGCGGCTCAGCGATGGCTGCTGCAAATGAATCACTTTCAGCTCAGGGTCCTGCAAAAAGGTGGTGTAGAGCTGCGGCAAAATAGCCACCGCCAGCTGCGAGCGCACCAGCCCATAAAGGGTTTCAATAAAATCAACCTGATAGCGCGCATTAAGCGTCAGGCGCTGGCTTTCCGCCATCGCCGCCACCAGCCGGCTGATATTACCTTTTGAAAACACCGCGATGTCCCGCTTCACCAGGCTTCGCCACGGCGCGTGGCTGGATTCTGCCAGAGGATCGAGACAGTTGACTACCGCCACGAAGGGATCTTCCTGCAGCGGATGGATCTCCAGCGTTTTGGGCACCGAGCTGTCCAGCGCCCCCAGGCCAAAGTCCAGCTGGCCGCTTTCAAGCTGGGCAATCAGCGCATCGTTGGTGCGGTCGTGAAACTCAACGCGCAGGCGAGGAAAAGCCTCTGCAATACGTTGAGGAATATCGGGAAATAAAAGGCTGCCAACCGAGGGCACCAGGCCTATGCGAAGCGTGCCGTCACCGCCATCCTGGACGATGCGCTGCATGTCATCAAACGCGCGCTGAGCGACGTTGAGCACGCGTTCGGCATGGGGCAGTAGCGCCGCGCCCAGGTCCGTCAGCGTCACTGCCGCAGCGGTTCTGTTAACCAGCTTCCCACCCAGCACGGACTCAATCTGCCGTAACGCACTGCTTAGCGCGGGCTGACTAATGGCCAGCCGGTTGGCGGTATCGGTGAAATGACGGAGTTTGGCCAGCGTCACAAAATACTGGATCTGTTTTAACGAGAGTGCGGGAAGGCGCTGCCAGGGTTCAGCCATTGGAGTATCAGGGTTGCCAGGTAAACGTTTGCCACAGGATAAACGTTTCTTATCGGCTGATAAATTAAATCATCTGGGCAAAGCGTATTCCCCTGCCTAGAGTAGCCGTCAGAGCCCCTTTTTTTGGAACCTGTGATGACTCCTGCTGATTTACGTCGCCGCGCGGTAAAAGCCGCCCTCGGCGAAACGCCCTTCGACCTTCTGCTCATCAATGGCCGGGTCGTGGATATGGCCACCGGTGAAATCCGTGAGGCGGATGTCGGTATCGTCGGGACGCTCATCGCCAGCGTACATCCACGCGGCAGCCGGGAAGATGCTGCAGAGATTCACGATCTTGCCGGAAACTATCTCAGCCCAGGGCTGATGGATACTCACGTCCACGTTGAAAGTTCCCACCTGCCGCCCGCGCGCTATGCCGAAATCGTTGTCGCCCAGGGCACCACAACGATTTTTTGGGACCCGCATGAGCTGGCGAACGTGCTCGGTATTGAGGGCGTGCGTTACGCCGTTGACGCCAGCCGCAACCTGCCGCTGCGCGTGATCTGCGCGGCCCCGTCCAGCGTGCCGTCAACGCCGGGCCTGGAAATGTCCGGCGCTGATTTTGCCGGGAAAGAGATGGAAACCCTGCTCTCATGGCCGGAAGTGGCGGGCGTAGCCGAAGTGATGGATATGCACGGCGTGCTGAACGGCAGCGAAAGAATGCTGGAAATTCTCAATGCCGGTCTGGAAAGCGGCAAACTGATTGAAGGACACGCCCGCGGCCTGAATGGCGCAGGATTGCAGGCCTACCTTGCCGCTGGCGTGACGTCAGATCATGAACTGACCTCTGCCGCCGACGCGCTGGAAAAACTGCGTGCCGGGCTGACCCTGGAGATACGCGGGTCACATCCGTACCTGCTGCCGGAGATTGTTGCCGCCCTGAACGGCCTGCCGCATTTGTCATCGCAGGTCACCGTCTGCACCGACGACGTGCCGCCGGACATGCTGCTGGCAAAAGGGGGCATCGTTGCCCTGCTGAACCTGCTAATTGAGCACGGCATGAAGGCCGAGGATGCTTTGCGCCTGGCTACGCTGAACGCCTCGCTGCGCCTGCAACGTCCGGATCTCGGCCTGATTGCCGCGGGCCGCACCGCAGACCTGGTGGTCTTCGATTCGCTGGAGAAACTGAGCGCCCAAACCGTGTATGTCGCCGGGAAGCTCGTCGCGGAACAGGGAAAAATGCTGGAACCCGTCGCGGCGCCGTCCATCGTTCCCCCGCGAGATACCGTTCAGCTGCAGCCGCTGAGTCCGAACGATTTTGTTCTCAAGGTGCCGGTGAATAATGGCCGTGCACGCCTGCGCCACATCAAGGGTGCTCGCTTCACCCAGTGGAGCGAAGTCGAGGTGGAAGTCCGACACGGCGAAGTTCAGGTCCCGGACGGCTTCAGCCTGATTTGGGTTCAGCACCGCCACGGTCGCCATGAGGCGAAACCACAGCTGGCGCTGCTCGAAGGCTGGGGTGAACTGCGGGGCGCGATTGCCACCACCTATTCGCACGACTCGCACAACCTGGTCGTCCTCGGCAGAGATCCGCAGGACATGGCGCTCGCCGCTAACGAGCTGATCGCCTGCGGAGGCGGGATGGCGCTTAGCCAGAATGGACAGATGCTGGCGAAGGTAGAAATGCCGATTGCCGGGATGCTCTCCGACCTGCCCGCCGCCGAGCTGGCGCAGCAGTTTGCTGAACTCCGTGAATTGAGCAACAAAGTCGCCGACTGGGAGCCGCCGTACCGCGTATTCAAGGCCATCGAAGGCACCTGCCTGGCCTGTAATGCCGGACCACATTTGACCGATCTGGGACTGACGGACGGCAGCACTCGCCAGATCGTCGACCCGCTTATTGAATGCCACGAACACCCGGCAGACGCACACACAACACATTAATTCGGAGAGCCAAATAATGGCCGAAAATTCAGTGTCTCAGGCCGCCAGCGAAAGCTGGCTGGAGCGGCGATTCCAGCTTCGCAGCCGCCAAAGCAAAGTGAAAACCGAATGCCTCGCGGGCATCACCGGCTTTCTCGCCGCCGCCTATTTGCTGGTTGTTATCCCTGGCCTGCTGGCCGTGGGCGGAATGGATAAAGGCGCGGCAACAACCGGGACGATCATCGTTTTCGTTCTCGGCACGCTGCTGATGGCGTTTTACGGCAACCTGCCGTTTATTGTCGGGCCGGGCATCGGCGGCTCGGTGCTGGTCGGCGTGACGCTTGCCGGGAGCGAGCATATTGGCTGGCAGATTGGCCTCGGTATCGCCTGCTGGTCCGGTATTCTGTTCTTTGCCCTTACCCGCCTTGGCCTGCGTGAAGTGGTCACCCGTTCGGTACCGCAGTCGATCAAACTTGGGCTAACGGCCTCCATCGGCCTGTTTGTTGTGGTGCTGGGCTTCCGCAACGCCGGGCTGGTGCTTGCCAACGCCAAAACCAACGCGCTGGCGCTCGGTGACTTTACTTCCGCCGGGGCAATTGTGGCGCTGTGCGGCCTGTTCCTGGCGATTGCGCTCCAGGCTCGCCGCGTGCCGGGAGCCATTTTATGGGCGATTCTGTTTGCCACTCTGGTCGGTATTCCGCTGGGCGTCACTCACCTGCCGCAAAGCTTTATCGCCATGCCGCATTCGCTGACACCAGTGCTGGGGCACGTGGATATGATCGGTGCGCTGAATATCGCCTTCCTGCCGTTCCTGTTTGTCTTCTTTGCCTCAGAGTTTTTCTCCACCATGGGCACTACGCTGGCGGTGGGTGGTGAAGCCGGATTGCTGGACGAACACGGCAATATGCCGCACATCAACCGCCCGTTTATGGTGGATTCCATTGCCGCCGCGCTAGGCCCGTGGGTCGGCATTCCGGCGGCTACGGCGCTGATTGAGTCTTCGGCCGCGGCAGAAGCGGGCGGTAAAACCGGCCTCACCGCGCTGGCGGCAGCGGTAATGTTCCTGCTGATGCTGCTGTTTACCCCAGTGGCATTGATGATCCCGAAAGAGGCTACCGCGCCCGCGCTGATCCTTATCGGCCTGAACATGTTCAGCGGCCTGCGCAAAGTGGATCTGGGCAACTTCACCGAAGGTCTGCCGGTGCTGATGATGGTGATGATCACGCTTATTGCCAACAGCTTCGGCACCGGGATCGCCGGCGGCCTGCTGTTTTACATCATCATTAAAGTGATTGCCGGTAAGTGGCGTGAAATTCCGGTGGGGCTTTACCTGCTGGCCATTCCGCTGGCGTACTACTTCGCCACATTGGTTAAGCACTAGAAACAGAAAAGCCTCTCAAACGAGAGGCTTTTTTCTCAGCGGCTCATTTAGCCGTTATTTTGAATCTTCTTGATGATATTGGTGGTGGAACAGCCATCTTCGAAGTTCAGCACCATCACTTCCCCGCCGTTGGCCCAAACCTCTTTGCTCCCGGCAATTTGTTCCGGTTTGTAATCGCCACCTTTCACCAGACGATCGGGCAGGACTTCACCAATCAGGCGCTGAGGCGTGTCTTCTTCAAACAGTACCACCCAGTCCACCGCTTCCAGCGCAGCCAGCACGATCATACGCTGATCCTGCGGGTTCACCGGCCGGGTTTCCCCTTTCAGGCGTTTGGTTGACGCGTCACTGTTGACTGCAACAATCAGACGGTCACCCAGCTTGCGGGCATTCGCCAGATAGGAAACGTGCCCTGCATGCAGAATATCGAACACGCCGTTGGTCATCACCACACGCTCACCACGCTTGCGAGCAGCGGCAACCGCAACTTTCAGCTCGGCTTCGGTCATCACGCCAAAGCCCGTTTCCGCGCGGCCGCGCACCGCGTTTTCCAGCTCGACCGGAGAAACGGTTGACGTCCCCAGTTTGCCAACAACCACGCCAGCCGCGGCATTCGCGAAGTAACAGGCTTCTTCCAGCGAGTTCCCCGCCGCCAGCGTTGCCGCCAGCACGCCGATCACCGTGTCACCGGCGCCGGTCACGTCATAAACTTCCTGCGCCTGAGTCGGCAGATGGAAAGGCTCAATGCCCGGCTGAAGGAGCGTCATGCCTTGTTCGGAGCGCGTCACCAGCAGCGCCGACAGTTCATAATCGGCGATCAGCTTCATGCCGCGTTCCACCAGCTCGGCTTCGGTTTTACACTTGCCCACCACGGCTTCAAATTCTGAAAGGTTCGGGGTCAGCAGCGTTGCACCGCGGTAGCGCTCAAAATCGGTCCCTTTTGGGTCGATGAGAACCGGGACTTTGGCTTCGCGAGCCAGGCGAATCATCTGCTGTACAGTGGCCAGCGCCCCCTTGGAGTAGTCGGAAAGGACCAAAGCGCCAATATGAGGAAGTGCCTGGCTAATGCGCTCATGCATAGGCTCAGGATCAATGCCCTCAAACCCTTCTTCAAAATCAAGGCGAATCAGCTGCTGGTTGCGTGAAAGTACGCGCAATTTGGTAATCGTAGGATGAGTCGGAACGGAAACGAAATCGCACTTCACGTTGACGCCTGCCAGGCTCTGGCTGAGCGCACGAGCCGCATCGTCAATACCGGTCAGGCCGACCAGGCGGGAGTTAGCACCCAGCGAGGCAATGTTCATCGCCACGTTAGCCGCACCGCCAGGACGTTCTTCAATGGTATCCACCTTCACCACCGGTACCGGGGCCTCAGGTGAAATACGGCTGGTTGGGCCGTACCAGTAGCGATCCAGCATCACATCACCAACCACCATGACGCCTGCACGGCTGTATTCGGGCAGCGTTACTTTCATTCCAGACTCTCCTGCGGGGAAAAATTTCGCGTGGATAATAGCATATTTATAAACTTACACCTGCAAGCTAGCATCCCAGCCAGCGTTGCCAGCTCAGGCGTACCTGCTCGCGCTCTTTCACAAAGGCGTCCAGCGCCACATGGCCCGGCAATTCCTGCAGCGCCAGATGGTGCAATTCATCCCGCAGCGTGACATAGGCATGCGTCAGCGCTTTGGCCTCTGCTTCATCCATAATGTCATTCTGCGCCATCAGTTCCAGAATGCGCACGTTATCGGACCAGCGGGTTAGCTTCGGCGCTTCGCTGGCGTAGCGCAGCACCAGATATTGAGTAATAAATTCGATGTCGGTGATCCCGCCTTCATCGGCTTTAATATCAAAGCGATCGCGGTGCTTATTACCCAAATGCGCGCGCATTTTTTCACGCATCTCGCGCACTTCTACCTGCAAGGCTTCGCCTTCACGCGGCGTGCACAGGATCTCGCGTCGGATGGCGTCAAACTGGCGATTAAGCCCCGGATCTCCATACACCACGCGGGCGCGAACCAGCGCCTGATGCTCCCAGGTCCAGGCTTCATTCTTCTGATAATCAGCAAAAGATTCTGCGGTGGTGACCAGCATACCTGCCGCACCGGACGGCCTGAGGCGAGCGTCAACTTCGTACAAAATCCCGGTCGAGGTACGCGTGCTAAACAGATGCATGATGCGCTGCGCCAGGCGCAGATAAAACTGACGGCCATCGATTTCACGCTCGCCGTCCGTCATCACTTCTATCGGACAATCATGCAGGAAAACCAGATCCAGATCGGAACTGTAGCCCAGCTCCCAGCCCCCCAGTTTGCCATAGCCCAGCACGGCAAAGCCTCGCCCTTCTCGGTCCTGCAAATGACGAGGCTGGCCGTAGCGCGCAACCATTTGCGCCCAGGCATGTTGCACCACCGCATCGAGAATCGCTTCCGCAAGCCAGGTCAGGTGGTCGCTAACCTTCATCACCGGCAAAGTGCCAGCGATATCAGCCGCCGCCACACGCAGCATCTGCGCCTGTTTGAACTGACGCAACGCTTCCAGCTGCTGCTCTTCGTCTTCGTCCGGCACGCGCAGCAGATATTGACGCAGTTCGTCGCGATAGGCGTCCATTGCCGTGGGCTGATACAGCGTATTGGGGTCGAGCAGTTCATCCAGCAGCAGCGGATAGCTGGCAAGCTGCGCGGCAATCATCGGCGAGGCCGCACAGAGCGTAATCAGGTGTTTAAGCGCGCCGGGGAATTCACTTAGCAGTTCCAGATAGGTTGTTCGGGTGAGGATCCCAAACAGCAGCGGCGTCAGGCGGGAAAACGTCAGCGGTGCGTCGGCCCGGGAACAAACTTCACTCAGCAAGTGTGGCAGAAGTTGATCCAGCACCTGTCGGCCACGTGGGCCAATGGTGCGTTTGTCGATCTCCTGCCGGAAATAGCTAACTTGCTTGAGTAATTCTGCCCGCGCCTCTGTGCTCAAATGACTCAGCACCGCCGTATTTTCATCGGCATCCAGGGCGTCGATCCATAGCTCGCGCCAGCCTTCAGCAACTTTATCTTCGCCGGCTTCCGGCTCGTCATCGCCAATCAGATCGTTAAAGACCTGACGCACGTCGTTCATGTGCAGCTGCAGCGTTTGCTGCAGGGCTTCCCAGTCAGCCGCCTGCATCGCCCACGCCAGCCGCGCACGGTTAAGATCGTCGCCGGGCAAGGTTTGCGTCTGCTCGTCGTTGATGCTTTGCAGTAAGTTTTCCAGCCGCCGCAGATAGAGGTAAGCCGCCCCTAGTTTCTGCGCGTCTTCTTCCGGCAGCAGATGAAGCTGTTGAATGGCTTCCAGGGTGGGCAGCAACGAGCGGGACTGCAGCGAAGGTTCCCGGCCACCGCGGATGAGCTGGAAGACCTGCACAATAAATTCGGTTTCGCGAATACCGCCGGCGCCGAGCTTAATATTGTCCGTTAGCCCACGGCGACGGACTTCGCGGGCAATCATGCCCTTCATGTTTCGCAGGGACTGAATCACGCTGAAGTCGATGTAGCGACGGAACACAAATGGCCGCAGCATGTTGCGCAGCTCCTGGCTCCAGGCATCGTTGTTGTCGCCCATAATCCGCGCTTTTACCATCGCGTAACGTTCCCAGTCGCGCCCTTGCTCCTGGTAATAATCTTCCAGCGCGGCAAAGCTCAGCACCAGCGGACCGCTGTCGCCAAACGGACGCAGGCGCATATCCACGCGGTACACAAAGCCATCCTGCGTTGGCTGGTCGAGGACTTTAATCAGGCGTTGCCCCATGCGGGTGAAGAACTGGGCGTTATCCAGTTCACGGCGCCCGCCCTGAGTTGAGCCGTTTTCCGGCCACGCAAAAATCAGGTCGATATCGGAAGAGAAATTCAGTTCGCCGCCGCCCAATTTACCCATGCCAAGGATCAGCAGCGGCTGCGGCTCTCCTGCGGCGTTGCAGGGTGTGCCCCATTCACGGCAGCAGGCGGCATAAAGCCAGTCACGGGCGGCAACAATCAGCGTTTCCGCCAGCGCGCTCAGCTGCTGCAGCGTGCTTTGCGTATCTACCTGCTCCAGCACCTGCGCCCAGGCAATACGTACCATAATGCGGCGACGGAAAAACCGCAGCGCTTTCATCAACGCCGCTTCGTCGTGCACATCCTGCAGATCCTGCTGGAGCCAGGCAGCATAGTGCCGCCATTCGTCAGCCGTAGGGGCATCCTGCTGCAGGGTTTGCAGCCAGGCGGGATACGCCACCACGCTGTCACCAACAAAATCACTTATCGCCAGCACCGCGCGAGCTTCTTCGCTCAGTGTCAGGGAGTCAATCTCTTGCGGCAGGCGCGGTAAAAACGCCTGCAGGTGCTGCTGTAATAAAGGGGTCAGCGCCATCATGGTGGGTATCCGTTACCAGTCTATTATTTCCCGCTGTGCAGCCAGAAAGGCGCCTGCGAGATCGCTTCGTTTCGGTAGTGCTCAATTTCTATGCGCTGGCGGGTGACGATGGCGTGACGCAGCCCCTGCCAGTTTTCCAGCCACGGCTGGGTTTGCGCATCGCTGTATACTCCGGCCAGCAGGCGGATAGCATCCGTTTCACGCGCCAGGCGCGGCAGCTGGTCTGCGTATGCATCCCCCAGCGGGCGCTGGAAGGCGTCTTTTAGCTCAGCCGCATGGCGGGAAAGATGCGTATCAGCAAAACGTTTAAAGGAGCTATCCAGCTTCGTACGGCCTTTCTCATCAATGAACGGCTGCCACTGGCGCTCCACCAGCCAGCGGGTCAGCGCCAGCTTAGCGCTGCTTGCCTGTGCGCTATAGACAATCACTTCGGCTTTTTCGTCGCCGGCAAAGCGTACTTCGAGCGCAATCAGCTGCTCACGTAAGTGGGTACTCGCTTTTCTTGGAATAATACCGCCAAAAAGCGCGAGGGCATGACGCACGAGACCTACGGCATCAACCACCTGCTGCTTAGCCGCTTTCACGCCGCTAAGCCAGAGTTCTTCATGGTAAAGCCAGTGGGCGAGCGCCAGCTCCAGAGCACCTTCCAGCCCTTGCTCAACGCTGGCTTTAGCAGGCGGATACAGCACGCCCAGCGGTTTCACTTCGCGCACCGCATTGCCCTGGGCCAGATGATAGCCCCGTGCAGCCTTGCTCAGGCTACCCTGACGCAGGCCAGATTCTGTGACCAGGCTTTCCGCCAGAGCCAGTAAATCCGCCGTCTCACCGCTCAGCAGCTCAAGTTCAAGCTCGCAAATGGGAGTATGGTGCTCACCGGCTTTCACTTCCCCCAGATCCAACGCCAGTTCAATGCGGCTTTCCCCGTGAGTAACCACCCACTTTTCGCGCGCGAAATCCGTGCTGAACAGCGGCTTCACGTCGGCCTGTAAAGTTGCCACGTCCAGCCCTTCCGGCCAAACTTCTGCTGGCAGCAAAGCAAGGTCCAAATCTGGCTTGCTTAGCGCCACGTTGTATTCAGGCCGCTGATGCAGCCCGCCGGTCACACGCCCGGCGATTTTCATCGTCATTTCGTATTGCCCGGCATCACCGCGAATACGCAGCCCCATGTCGTGGCGGCGCAGCAGGTTATCCGCTGTTTCATAATAAATATTGAGCAACTGACGAGGGTCGCTGTGCTCGCCCGGCAGGGCATTTAATTTGTCGCGCAGCGCGTCAAGTGCAGCGGGGTTAACGATGAATTTAAGTTCGATTTCCTGGGCCATGTCTTCTTTACTTATGTTTACGTCACGCCAGGCGATCGCCTGGCGAACTAAATAGCGTCGATTCGGTCTGTAATAGTACGACAAAATACCCCGTCGGGTAGCGAATTTGCGGTAGGGCCAGAACGCCGGGTGGTCAAATTGACATCAGGATGATTCTCATTCAGGTTTACGGATTGCGCCGTCAGACTGTTGCCACTACTATCGTTCCACACTTTATGAAAATAACGACGAAATAATGCAGAAATTACGCCTGATTTGCCTCACTTTGCTCTCCCTTAGCGTTTCCGTCGTGGCTCATGCCGAAGAAAAACGTTATGTCTCTGATGAATTAAATACCTGGGTCCGCAGCGGCCCGGGCGATAACTACCGCCTGGTTGGTACCGTCAACGCAGGGGAACAAGTCACACTGCTGCAAAGCAACGAAGAAACTAAATACGGCCAGGTACGTGACAGCAACGGGCGTACCTCCTGGATCCCCCTCGCGCAGCTGAGCACCACCCCAAGCCTGCGTACCCGCGTGCCAGATCTGGAAAACCAGGTCAAAACGCTGACCGACAAGCTGAATAACATCGACACGACCTGGAACCAGCGTACCGCTGAAATGCAGCAGAAAGTGGCCCAGAGCGACGGCGTTATTAAGGGCCTGAAGGATGAAAATCAGCAGCTTAAGAACCAGCTTATCGTCGCCAAGAAAAAGGTGGATGCCGCCAACGTGCAGCTTGACGACAAACAGCGCGCCATCATCATGCAGTGGTTTATGTACGGCGGCGGCGTGGCAGGGTTTGGCCTGTTGATTGGCCTGCTGCTTCCGCACATGATCCCAAGCCGCAAGAAGAAAGACCGCTGGATGAACTAACGGCGCTACATTAGCCGTTGATTCCCCCTCGCATCTACACTTACCATTCGTGGTTCAATAACGGTGCCAGGGGTGTAAAGCGTGAAGATTTATCTTGTCGGTGGTGCGGTTCGTGACGGGTTGTTAAAACTGCCGGTTAAGGATAAAGACTGGGTTGTGGTTGGGGCAACACCTCAGCAAATGCTGGACGAAGGCTACGAACAGGTCGGGAAAGACTTCCCGGTGTTTCTGCATCCGCAATCCCACGAAGAGTATGCGCTGGCCCGCACCGAAAGAAAATCGGGCCAGGGTTATACCGGCTTTACCTGCTATTCGGCACCGGACGTCACGCTCGAACAGGATCTCCTGCGCCGCGACCTGACGATCAACGCTATTGCCCAGGATAAGAATGGCGAGCTTATCGACCCGTATAACGGCCTTGCCGATATCGAGCGTCGCCTGCTTCGCCATGTTTCACCGGCTTTCAATGAAGACCCGCTGCGCGTGCTGCGCGTGGCGCGTTTTGCTGCACGTTATGCCCATCTTAATTTCCAGATAGCGCCAGAAACGCTCGCCCTGATGCGATCCATGACGGACAACGGCGAAATTGCCCATCTAACCGCCGAACGCGTGTGGAAAGAGACGGAGAATGCGCTGACCAGCCGCAATCCTCAGGTCTTTTTTGCCGTGCTGCGCGAATGCGGCGCCCTGAAAGTTCTGTTCCCGGAAATCGACGCGCTTTACGGCGTTCCGGCGCCGGCAAAATGGCATCCGGAGATCGACACCGGCATTCATACGCTGATGACGCTGTCTATTGCCGCGCAGCTTAGCCCGGCGGTAGATGTACGTTTCGCCACGCTGTGTCACGATCTCGGAAAAGGGCTGACGCCAAAGGAAAAATGGCCCAGCCACCACGGCCACGGCCCGGCGGGCGTTAAGCTTGTGGAGCAACTTTGTGCTCGCCTGCGCGTGCCAAACGAGATCCGTGATCTGGCCAAACTGGTCGCCGAATTCCACGACTTGATCCACACCTTCCCGATTTTGCAGCCCAAAACGGTGATCAAACTGTTCGATGCCATTGACGCCTGGCGCAAGCCACAACGGGTGGAGCAAATTGCCTTAACCAGCGAAGCAGATGCGCGCGGGCGTACTGGCTTTGAGGCCAGCGATTATCCGCAGGGGAGAATGCTACGCGCGGCCTGGATTGCAGCGCAGAACGTAACGAATAAAGAAGTGATAGACGCAGGCTTCAGCGGCCCGGCCATTCGTGAAGAGCTAACGAAGCGGAGAATTAAGGCCGTCGCAGCCTGGAAGGAAGCGAACTGCCCCCAGCCGCAAGGCTGAGGGCGAAGGTTACTAGGTGAAGATAAAGAACACCACGGCGGCAACAACAAAGCGGTAAATCGCAAACGGAATAAACGAAATACGCTTGATGAGTTGCAGGAAGGTTTTGATGGCAACCAGCGCCACGATGAATGCCGTGACAAAGCCCACGGCAAACATCGGCAGATCATTCATCGTCAGGAAGCCGATGCTCTTATAGAGATCGAGCGCCGTCGCCCCCATCATCATCGGCACCGCCAGCAGGAATGAGAACTCAGAGGCCGCATAGCGGCTAACGCCCATCAGCATCCCACCGGAAATCGTTGCCCCGGAGCGAGAGAATCCCGGCCACAGCGCCAGACACTGGAAGCAGCCAATCATAAACGCCTGGCGATAGGTGATGTCGTCCACGCCTACGGCACGCGGCACCTTGGGTTTCAGGCACTCGGCGGCAATCAGCAGCACGCCACCCACCACCAGGGCATACATCACGTTAACAGGGTTAAACAGCGATTTAATGGCATCGTGCAGGACAAGGCCCAGCACGACCGCCGGGATCATGCCCAGTAAAATATGGATCAGAGAAAGACGACCAGTACCTACCCCTTCATGCTCAGGAGGGCGGCCAAAGTGGATACCAATCAGACCAAACAGGCGACGCCAGAACATCACCACCACGGCGAGAATAGAACCCAGTTGAATAACCACTTCGAAGGTTTCCGCGGTTTGCCCTTCGAAGCCTAAAAGATGCCCTACGATGATCATGTGCCCGGTAGACGATACCGGTAAAAACTCCGTTAACCCTTCCACAACGCCAAGAATGGCGGCAATCGCCAACGTTGGTAAATCGCTCATCACTTACCCCTCATCCCGAAAAACGAACACAAAAAACGGCACACGAATTACGTCTGCCGCAAAAGATACGTTGATAAGACCAGCACGTCGCCGTTTGGTTTAACGCTCAGGCCATTATTTGCTTTGTTTCAGATTATTGCCACGCTCGATAATAACACCGACATTTGTGGCCTGTGCAACGGCGCCAGGCTTGCTCACCTTTAACCGAATCCACGGAGAATTAAAGCGGGTCAACAGCAGTTCCGCAACCTCTTCAGCCACACGCTCCACCAGCGCAAAACGCCCGCCGCCGACGTGCTGCAAAACGGCTTCGCTGACATCCGCATAGCTGAGGCAATCCTTAACGTCATCACTGCCCGCCGCCTGGCGGTTATCCCAGGCCATTTCGATATCGAACACCAGCTTCTGTTCAATGGTTTGTTCCCAGTCATAAACACCGATGGTGGTGATTACCGAAAGTTGCTCTATAAATACAATGTCCATCACGCCCTGCCCGGTTTTTAGTCATGCCGGATACCACTTCCGGCGAAATATGCGTATTATCCACAGATGCAAAGAAGACTTCGACACTTTCAACATGGAACAGCGTTATGAGTGCAATCGCGCCTGGTATGATTCTCCTCGCGTATCTTTGCGGCTCGATTTCTAGCGCCATTCTGGTGTGCCGCATTGCCGGTCTCCCCGATCCACGCGAGAGCGGCTCCGGTAACCCAGGAGCAACCAATGTGTTGCGTATTGGCGGTAAAGGTGCGGCCGTAGCGGTACTAATTTTTGATGTGCTGAAAGGCATGCTGCCGGTCTGGGCGGCCTGGGCCCTGGGCGTAACCCCCTTCTGGCTTGGCCTGATTGCTATTGCCGCCTGCATGGGCCATATCTGGCCAGTGTTCTTTAAGTTTCAAGGCGGAAAAGGCGTCGCCACGGCGTTTGGTGCCATTGCCCCTATCGGCTGGGATTTAACCGGCGTGATGGCGGGCACCTGGCTGCTAAGCGTACTTCTGAGCGGCTATTCTTCCCTCGGCGCCATTATCAGCGCGCTGATAGCCCCGTTTTATGTCTGGTGGTTCAAACCGCAGTTTACCTTCCCGGTAGCGATGCTCTCCTGCCTGATCCTGATGCGCCATCACGACAATATTCAGCGCCTGTGGCGAGGGCAGGAAACGAAAATCTGGGCGCGATTTAAAAAGAAAAAGAAAAAAGACGAGTCTGAATAATCCTGTCTTATTTGAGCCCCGCAGAAACAATAAAGGAGTGATAAATCACTCCTTTTTTCTTAGGTAAATCAGCTAAATGCTAAGCCTTCCAGTAATTATTCGCGGCCGCAATGGTCTGGAAATGAATCGCTATCACCTGAGATGACGCAATCAGCGCATCTGCGTCATTCGCGTAGACCGGACGCAGCTTTTTCAGCACTTCCGGGTCTGGCTGTACGGTTTTGACTCCTCGACGGCTCAGCGTTACCGCCAGTTCATACCCTGCCTGCGGATCGTCAGTTACCAGCGTTGTTAACCATTTATCGCTCATATTGTCCCACTCATTATCGTTATTGTATAAATTGCATTTTTTATGCACTTTAAGTGCACGACATTTATCAACATAATCCTGGCAAAAATCAATAAAAAAGCCCGCTATCTCAGCGGGCTTTAGGCGTGGTTTAACAAACGCTCAGCCGTTTAGCGCTCGGGGAAAAACATCGCGGCCAGTTCTTTACCCGGTTCTTCTGCCCGCATAAAAGCTTCACCCACAAGGAAATTATTCACATTAGCTTCACGCAGACGAATGACATGCTCGCGCGTAGCGATGCCTGACTCGGTCACAACCATGCGATCTGCCGGCAACTGTGCCAACAGGCTGATGGTCGTTTCTATCGTGGTCTCGAAGGTGCGCAAATTACGGTTATTCACACCAATAAGCGGCGTGGTCAACCGAAGCGAACGTTCCAATTCATCGGCGTCGTGTACTTCTACCAACACCGCCATGCCCAGCTCGTGCGCCTGGGCTTCAAGTTCCTGCATCTGGCTGTCTTCAAGCGCAGAAACAATCAGCAGGATGCAATCCGCGCCCATCGCCCGGGCTTCCACAACCTGCCACGGATCGATCATAAAATCTTTGCGTAAAACAGGTAGCTCACAGGCAGCTCGCGCCTGCTGCAGATATGCCGCGCTTCCCTGGAAAAACTGTTCGTCAGTCAGTACCGATAAACAGGCAGCCCCGCCCTGTTGGTAAGAAACGGCTATCTCCGCAGGATTGAAATTTTCGCGGATTAAGCCTTTCGACGGGCTAGCCTTTTTCACTTCGGCAATCACCCCCGCCAGGCCCGCATCACGCTTGTGGCGGAGCGCGGCAACAAAATCACGGTGGTTCTGTGCGGCGGCCTGTTCGGCAAGCTGGCTCAGGGAAATCGCTTTTTTGGCGGTGGCAATTTCTTCATGCTTAACGGCGATAATTTTGCTGAGGATATCGGACACAACGTTCTCCAGGTTCAGTCGGGTATCGAGATAGAGTGCCGGATTGTGCGCCGAAAGTACCGGGCTAATTTGGCTTTCGTTTGTTGCAGAATATGACTTGCAGGAAAGGGGTTCAGAAACAAAAAAAGGAGCGGTTAAACGCTCCTTTTAGTTTGCTTATCAGGCGGCGGGTAACTCTGCCAGCGGCCAACGCGGACGCACGCTAACGCTCAGCTCGCCAGAAGTACCGGCTTTCAGGCGAATCATCCCGGCATAGGCGATCATGGCACCATTATCGGTGCAAAACTCCGGCCGCGCGTAAAACACTTCGCCGCGGCGTTTAGTCATCATCTCGGCCAGCTTAGCGCGCAGAGTGCGGTTGGCGCTCACGCCGCCCGCCATCACCAGACGTTTAAAGCCGGTATGCTCAAGTGCACGTTTACATTTAATGGCCAGCGTATCCACCACCGCATCTTCAAAGGCGCGGGCGATATCCGCGCGGGTCTGATCGTCCGCGTCGTTATCGCGAATGGTGTTTGCCGCGAAGGTTTTCAGACCAGAGAAGCTGAAATCCATGCCGGGACGATCGGTCATCGGACGTGGGAAGGTAAAGCGTCCCGGCGTGCCCTGAGCCGCCATTTTAGAAAGCAACGGCCCGCCAGGGTAATCAAGTCCCAACAGCTTAGCGGTTTTGTCGAAGGCTTCGCCTGCCGCATCATCGATAGACTCGCCCAGCAGTTCATATTTACCAATCCCGGTAACGCTGATGAGCTGAGTATGGCCGCCGGAAACCAACAGCGCGACAAACGGGAATTCTGGCGGGTTGTCTTCCAGCATCGGGGCCAGCAGGTGGCCTTCCATGTGATGTACCGGCACGGCAGGCACATCCCAGGCAAACGCCAGCGAGCGACCGATGGTTGCGCCAACCAGCAGCGCGCCAACCAGGCCCGGCCCGGCGGTGTACGCCACGCCGTCGATATCTTTGGCGGTTAATGCAGCCTCTTTTAGGGCAGCCTGGATAAGCGGCACAGTCTTGCGAACGTGATCGCGGGAGGCCAGCTCCGGCACCACGCCGCCGTAGTCAGCGTGAAGTTTCACCTGACTATACAATTGGTTGGCTAATAACCCTTTCTCATCGTCATAAATGGCGATGCCGGTTTCATCACAGGATGTTTCGATTCCCAGTACACGCATGGCTTGTTTTACCTCTTTGGCCCGGCGCGAAGTTTAATCCCGGTGGCTTCCTTTGTAAAACTTTGCTGCCCCTGGGTGCACCTTATGGTGTATAATCTGCGGCCCTGGAAGATACCGGCCCTAAAAGCCAGGTTTCTGGTCGTTCGGTGCTTTACAAAGCAGCAAGAGTTGCAGTAAAATTCCGCACCATTTTGAATTAAGCTGGCCTGTATGCCAGCGGCAAACCGAATTATTAAAGGTGAGAGTTACATGCCGGTAATTAAAGTACGTGAAAACGAGCCGTTCGACGTAGCACTGCGTCGCTTCAAGCGTTCCTGCGAGAAAGCAGGCGTTCTGGCGGAAGTCCGTCGTCGTGAGTTCTATGAAAAACCAACGACCGAACGTAAGCGCGCTAAAGCTTCTGCTGTGAAACGCCACGCGAAGAAACTGGCTCGCGAAAACGCACGCCGCACTCGTCTGTACTAATCTTCTGAGGATTCACTCCTCAACTTCAGACTGAGTAGTAGTTATAAGGCCGTGCTTCCGAAAGGAATGCGCGGCTTATTCTCGTTTATAAACTGACATATCCCTGAGCTTTTAGGCCACCGCCTGAGAGATGACGGATATAGCATGGGGCCTATGGCTGGACGAATCCCGCGTGTTTTTATCAATGACCTGATCGCTCGCACCGACATCGTCGACCTGATCGATGCTCGCGTGAAGCTGAAAAAGCAGGGCAAGAACTACCACGCATGCTGTCCATTCCATAACGAGAAAACCCCCTCTTTCACCGTGAACGGTGATAAACAGTTTTACCACTGCTTTGGCTGTGGCGCACACGGTAACGCCCTCGACTTTCTGATGAACTACGACAAGCTCGAGTTTGTCGAAAGCGTTGAAGAGCTGGCGACCATGCACAACCTTGAAGTGCCGTACGAAGCGGGCAACGGCCCAAGCCAGATCGAACGGCACCAGCGCCAAAGCCTGTATCAACTGATGGACGGCCTGAACGCCTTTTATCAGCAGTCCCTGAAGCAGCCCGCCGCAGAACCGGCGCGCCAGTATCTGGGCAAGCGTGGCCTGAGCGATGAAGTCATTAGCCATTTCGCTATCGGCTATGCGCCACCCGGCTGGGATAATGCGCTTAAACGCTTTGGCGGCAACAGCGAAAACCGCCAGGCACTGACGGACGCAGGCATGCTGGTCACCAACGACCAGGGCCGTAGTTACGACCGTTTTCGCGAGCGGGTCATGTTCCCGATTCGCGATAAACGCGGCCGGGTCATCGGGTTTGGTGGACGCGTGCTGGGCGATGCCCTGCCAAAATACCTGAACTCCCCGGAAACCGACATTTTTCACAAAGGCCGCCAGCTGTATGGCCTGTATGAAGCCCAGCAGAGCCAGCCGGAACCGGCACGCCTTCTGGTAGTCGAAGGATATATGGATGTGGTGGCGCTGGCGCAGTACGGCATTTCCTACGCCGTCGCTTCCCTGGGCACCTCCACAACCGCCGATCATATTCAGTTGCTGTTCCGGGTGACAGATAACGTCGTCTGCTGTTATGACGGCGATCGCGCGGGACGAGACGCGGCATGGCGAGCGCTGGAAACTGCGCTACCTTATATGACGGACGGTCGTCAGCTGCGGTTTATGTTCCTGCCCGATGGCGAAGACCCGGATACGCTGGTGCGTAAAGAAGGAAAGGACGCGTTTGAAGCGCGGATGGAGCAGGCTCAGCCGCTCTCCACGTTCCTGTTTAACAGCCTGCTGCCGCAGGTTGATTTGAGTACGCCAGACGGAAGAGCGCGGCTAAGCACGCTGGCTCTGCCGCTGATTAGTCAGGTACCCGGCGAAACGCTGCGTATCTATCTGCGCCAGGAGCTGGGCAACAAGCTCGGTATTCTGGACGACAGCCAGCTTGAAAAGCTGATGCCTAAACAGGTCGAGGGGGCAACACCTCGTCCGGCGCCTCAGCTAAAACGCACAACCATGCGTATACTGATAGGGTTATTGGTACAGAATCCGGAACTGGCTCCACTGGTCCCGCCACTAAGCGGGCTGGATGCCGCAAAACTGCCGGGTTTAACGCTGTTTAGCGGCCTGGTTGACGCCTGTCTGGCGCATCCGGGGCTGACAACCGGGCAGCTACTGGAACAATATCGTGGCACAAATGAGGCCACGACCCTTGAAAAACTCTCGGCGTGGGACGATATAGCAGATAAGGACATTGCTGAAAAAACGTTCACCGACTCGCTGGACCATCTTTTTGAGTCGGCGCTGGAGCTGAGATTTGAAGAATTAATGGCACGTTCCAGAACGACGGGGCTGACCCCGGCGGAGCGTGAAGAAGTCCGCGTGATCACGCAGTCGCGCGCCAAAAAATAGATTCGCGGCTTAACTGCCGAACATTGATCGGGTCACCCCCGAACGCCGCACGGACGGGCTGCGGCATAAAAATAAATCAGCCCTCGTACGTTATTGTTGGCGGCAACGCCTACCGACACAACCCTAATACTGAAGTGTGGATACCGTCTTATGGAGCAAAACCCGCAGTCACAGCTCAAGCTTCTTGTCCAACGTGGTAAGGAGCAAGGCTATCTGACCTATGCCGAGGTCAATGACCATCTGCCGGAAGATATCGTCGACTCCGATCAGATCGAAGACATCATCCAAATGATCAACGACATGGGCATTCAGGTGATGGAAGAAGCCCCTGATGCCGATGATCTTTTGCTTGCTGAAAACTCTAACAACACCGATGAAGACGCGGAAGAAGCGGCTGCCCAGGTGCTGTCCAGCGTGGAGTCCGAAATTGGACGTACCACCGACCCCGTGCGTATGTACATGCGCGAAATGGGGACCGTTGAACTGTTAACCCGTGAGGGTGAGATCGATATCGCGAAGCGTATCGAAGACGGTATCAACCAGGTACAGTGCTCGGTTGCCGAGTACCCGGAAGCGATCACCTATCTGCTGGAGCAGTACGATCGCGTTGAAGCTGAAGAAGCTCGCCTGTCCGACCTTATCACCGGCTTTGTTGACCCGAACGCGGAAGAAGATCTCGCGCCAACCGCAACCCATGTCGGCTCCGAACTCTCTCAGGAAGAGATGGACGACGATGAGGACGAAGACGAAGAGTCTGACGACGACAGCTCCGACGATGACAACAGCATCGACCCGGAACTGGCGCGCGAAAAATTTGGTGAGCTGCGTAAGCAGTACGAACTGACTCGCGACACCATCAAAGCGAAAGGCCGCAGCCACGCTGACGCCGCCGCGGAGATCCTGCAGCTGTCTGAAGTGTTCAAACAGTTCCGCCTGGTGCCGAAACAGTTCGACTACCTGGTCAACAGCATGCGCGTCATGATGGACCGCGTTCGTACCCAAGAACGTATCATCATGAAGCTGTGCGTTGAGCAGTGCAAAATGCCGAAGAAAAACTTCATCACGCTGTTCACCGGCAACGAAACCAGCGAAACCTGGTTCAACGCGGCCATTGCAATGAACAAGCCGTGGTCTGAGAAGCTGCACGAAGTGTCCGAAGACGTTCACCGCAGCCTGCAGAAACTGCAGCAGATCGAAGAAGAGACCGGCCTGACAATCGAGCAGGTAAAAGACATCAACCGTCGCATGTCCATTGGTGAAGCGAAAGCGCGCCGTGCGAAGAAAGAGATGGTTGAAGCCAACTTGCGTCTGGTTATTTCTATCGCTAAGAAATACACCAACCGTGGCCTGCAGTTCCTCGACCTGATTCAGGAAGGCAACATCGGCCTGATGAAAGCCGTTGATAAGTTTGAATACCGCCGTGGCTATAAGTTCTCAACTTATGCAACCTGGTGGATCCGTCAGGCTATCACCCGTTCCATCGCCGACCAGGCGCGTACCATCCGTATTCCGGTGCACATGATTGAGACCATCAACAAGCTCAACCGTATTTCGCGCCAGATGCTGCAGGAGATGGGCCGTGAGCCAACGCCGGAAGAGTTAGCCGAGCGTATGCTGATGCCGGAAGACAAAATCCGTAAAGTGCTGAAAATTGCCAAAGAGCCTATCTCCATGGAAACGCCAATCGGCGACGATGAAGATTCGCATCTGGGTGATTTCATCGAGGACACCACCCTCGAGCTGCCGCTGGATTCTGCCACCTCCGAAAGCCTGCGTTCCGCAACGCACGACGTTCTGGCTGGCCTGACTGCGCGTGAAGCGAAAGTCCTGCGTATGCGCTTCGGTATCGACATGAACACCGACCACACGCTGGAAGAAGTGGGTAAACAGTTCGACGTTACCCGCGAACGTATCCGTCAGATTGAAGCGAAGGCGCTGCGCAAACTGCGCCACCCAAGCCGCTCTGAAGTCCTGCGTAGCTTCCTGGACGATTAATCAGTGACAAAAATTGAAAAGCTCCCGCCAGGGAGCTTTTTTTTGCCTTGAATTTGCGCTTTCTCCCGTCTCCCGCAGGAACCTCTTTCAGTTCCCCCTCTCCCTCAGGGAGAGGGCCGGGGTGAGGGAAAACGGCAACACCTTATTTACCGCCCACGCACCGTCAACGACTCATTCAGCTCTCTATAAGCCTCAGCCAGATTATCCAGCGTGATGCGGCTCAAGCCGCTTGGATTAGGCAAAATCCACACCTCGGTATCACCAAGGGTAATCTCCTGCCTGCCCCATTTCACACCACGCTGCCTGAAAGCCTGCTCAAACGCCTGCTTACCCAGAATCGCCAGCGCTCCCGGATGGTACTCCTGCATCTTTGTAATCAGCTCTCGCCCACCGTCACGCAGCTCCTGTAGCGCCACTTCGCTCGCCTGAACCGTTGGCCGCTCAACCAGTTTCGTCACGCCGCAGCCGTAGGAAAGCAACAGCTGCGCCTCCTCAGGCTTAAGCTGTCGGTCAGTAAATCCCGCGAGGTGAAGCACTTTCCAGAAGCGATTGGCAGGATGCGCAAAAGGCAGCCCAAGGTGAGCGGATGATTTTCCCGGATTAATACCGCAAAACACGACCCGAAGGTCAGGCTGAAGGATATCGCTAACCATTGTATTTCTCAGCTGAATGAATGGAGTAGGAAGTATAAGGGATTGATTAGCCATTGTTTATAAAACAAGCACACGTCACTTAAGCGCTGGATCGTCACCGCCAGTTACATTATAATTCAGCGCCACGGCCCCTTAGCTCAGTGGTTAGAGCAGGCGAC
>JAEBUQ010000004.1:2979995-3078098 GCA_023014435.1 Amanita fuliginea
ACCATGATGACGAAGTAGCCAGCTCACACCAGCGCCCGAAGCTCTTCCTTCATATAAGCAGAAAAATATTCAGGGTTTTTAATCACGAGGCGGTTACCGGACTCAACCTTGTCTGCCCAACCGGCAACTTTTTTTGTGAAGTCAGTGTTCCATCCCTCCTGAACACCACGAGCCGTAACGTCGGCAGCACTTGCCGGGACGCCCAGTTGCTTCAGATACCTAAACATTCCCTTCGCGGTGCTCTCATCCATAGGGTGTGGCACGGAGGCCGAGGTGTTCATACCGCCAATGAAGTCTAATGCTTTATCAATCGCTGTTTGCATAATTTATCCTTAAAATTAAGCACTTAATTAATAAGACTCTAGATCGCGATATTCAATGTACCACCAATTTTGATTCATTTTTTCAGGGTCAGTCACGTTTAAGGCCTCTTCTCGCCTCCCCCACATTCGGATTTGGCTGCTCTGCGTCCTGCAGGCAGCCGCTGAAGATTAAAACTGCTCCCAGTGCTCTGAGCTGCCTGCATTCGTGGCTAGCGCAGGCTTACGAATCCTGGAGGTTGGCGCAGGTTCGACCTGGCGGGCGTTAGCCGCGGCAATGACCTGCCCGGTATTGAAGATACTCATCAACTGCACCAGACGAGTAGCCTGATCGCTGAGGCTCTCAGCGGCGCTGGCAGACTCCTCCACCAGCGCAGCGTTCTGCTGCGTAACCTGATCCAGTTGAGTGATAGCCACGTTGATCTGCGCAATGCCCTGCCCCTGCTCTTCCGTCGTCACGCCAATTTCAGAGATCAGCCCGGCCACGCGGTGGGACTGTTGCACCAGGTCATCGATCGTCGTTCCCGCCGAACTCACCATATCCGATCCTTTTGTTACCGTACGCATGCTGTCCTCAATCAGGGCTTTGATCTCACTGGCCGCCGAAGCAGAACGCTGTGCCAGCGAGCGAACTTCCCCGGCAACTACCGCAAAACCACGTCCGGATTCCCCTGCACGAGCCGCTTCAACGGCAGCATTCAGCGCCAGAATGTTCGTCTGGAATGCGATGCCGTCAATAACGCTAATAATGTCGCCAATTTTCTGTGAGCTTTCGCTAATTTCACGCATCGTCAGCACCAGATTATTAACGGCATTCCCGCTTTGCGTGGCCGTTTCGCTGGCAGAGTTGGCCAGGCGAGTCGCAGTGCGCACCGTCTCGGCATTCTGCTGAATTGTCTGACTCATTTGTTCCATCGAAGCGGCCGTTTCCTGCAGGCTGGCCGCTTGCTCTTCGGTACGTTGGCTGAGGTCGGTGCTGCCTGCCGCAATCTCACTGGCCCCCACGGAGATAGAATGGCTGCTGTCTCGCACTTCACGCACGACCCCGAGCAAACGGCTACGCATCTCATCCATAGCCGCGAGCAGACTTCTGGTGTCTCCTTGCTTCAGTTCAACGGCGGTATTGAGCTGCCCCTCAGAAACTTGTTTGGCCACGGAAACGGCATAAACGGGTTCGCCACCGAGCTGGCCTTTCACCGCTCGCCCGATACCCCAGGCAATCAAAGAGCCAATCACGGCGCTGATAATCGTAATAATCAACAACAGGTTACCGGCAAAGTGCGCTTCTTCAACATAGCCTCGGGCCATGCCCACCGTGCTACCGGAATGATCGCTGATCATCTCGCTGAGCGCATCCAGCACTCTGGCCTGTGGGCCAACCACTTCGCTGATGACTAATGCACGAGCGGCATCGTACTGCCCCGCCGCGCTAACGCTCATCACCTTACGAAGCGCCTGGGAGTATGCCGGGCGAACATTGTTCAGGTTGTCGAACAGCTCGCGAGAGCGCTTGAGCCTCAGCGCCTTATCCAGCTGCTTCAAGAGGACGTTGTTGTCGGCGATACGCTTTTCGAGCACCTGGTTAGTTTTTGTAATGTAGTCCCGACTCTCGGCTTCGGTATGCGGCAGCGTGGTGAACAACGCCATATCACGAATATCGTGGGCATTGTCCGTAATATTATCCTTAATCTTTACGATCAGCAGCAAATTCACCAGCCGGACATTAGCGGCATAATTAAGGTTATTTCCAACAGAAACCAACTGCATTCTGGCAAATAATGCGACAAAGAATCCAATAGCGATGACCAGCGCAAAGCCAGCCCCCAGCATGGTACTAAGGCGCATATTCTTCAGTTTGTTCATAAATCCCTCTGAGCTTTAATGGTTATATCGCAGGCAATAAGAGGAGGTAATCGGTAGAAATCACATCAACGGTTGCGACGGTGTTTTTTTGAATTATCGATTTTTTATCGGCAGCCTGAGAGACTTCTTTAGCCATTATTTATAATGGTCTGCCCACATGAAATAATGACAAGGAGATGACAAACAATGAACGAATTAATATTTTAAAAATAAAATTAAAACCACTATTTTTAGGAGTGGCAGCCTCGTCCCATTCTGTGGTTAACGAAGCTGAAATTAGCGTTTTATCTGTGCAGGAATTATTTATCTGCGATGAAACGATCGTCGTCACCCACCGGGATATAAACACGCACCCACTCCTTCCCATCAACGATATCCCAGCTGTGCCCTTCGCCGGCGGTATCCGCCGCAAGCAGCACTGTGCCTGGCTCAATGATGAACGTGGAGCCGTCGCTGACCTTAAACTTCAGCTTGCCTTTCAGGGTTACCACGTACTGCTTTTTCGGTGCCGGATGCACTCCTTTCTGCCACTCTTCAAAGGTATTACTGAAATAAAGATTTTCGGAAGAGAGCTTCGCCAGAGAGGGAATTGAACCTTTTACAAACGCAGAGTGATTATCAGCCGTGTTAATCAATTTTATCGCTGGAATACGGTGTTCGCTGGCATCTGTCTTTGTGGCTTCGGCATATCCAAACATTGAAACAAGTAAACCTGCAGTGGCCAACATAAGCCGTGTTATTTTTTTCATGATCGTGTCCAGGGTTAATTTCAGCCAGCAATTTTTTTGGTGAATAAATCACCGTGGCAAAAAATAAAATTCCATATTAGTACACCAGAGGCAATCAAATTCGTCAATATCATGCACGGCAAGTTTATTTAGTTAATAAATTAAATATACATAAAGAAAAATATGGAGTGAAAAAAAAACCTGGCGAGAATGTCAATGCAGGCTGACGTTGACTGTCATTAAACGGTAAAAGAATATCTTAGAACAAAACAAACTAAAATACAGAAGGTGATAGTCATAATTTAACTTAACGCTTTATTCTAAAAATATAAGGATAGATTTAACCAGGTGGCCGGGTGCATGCAGTTCAGGGGTTGAACACATTCAAAGAAAAAACGCTGGTGTTTAAACCAGCGTTCACTCAGTCAGCCACAGGCGTTATCAGAGCTTCTCGCCGTTGCTCTCAATCACGTCTTTGTACCACTGGAAGGACTTCTTACGGCTGCGGCTCAGGCTACCGTTGCCTTCGTTGTCTTTATCAACGTAGATAAAGCCGTAGCGTTTTTTCATTTCGCCCGTCCCGGCGGAGACCAGGTCGATACAGCCCCACGGGGTGTAGCCCATCAGGTCAACGCCATCTTCCACTACCGCTTTTTTCATTTCTGCGACGTGCGCCGAAAGATAATCGATGCGGTACTGGTCGTCCACGAAGCCGTCGGCCTGCGCCACGTCAATCGCCCCAAAGCCGTTTTCCACAATAAACAGCGGTAGCTGATAATGATCCCAGAACCAGTTCAGGGAGTAGCGCAGGCCCACCGGATCAATCTGCCAGCCCCAGTCGGATTTTTGCACGTACGGGTTAGAGACCAGGCTTTTTGATTCGTCGTAGTCGAACTGCGGGTTATCAGCGCTGGCTTTGGTGGCAAACGACATGTAGTAGCTGAAGCCGATGTAATCGACGCAGCCTTCGGCCAACGCCGCAAGATCTTCGTCGGTAATATCCAGCTCAAAACCACGGCGCTCGAAGTAGTTCAGCAGATGCTGCGGGTACTTACCACGCACGTGCACATCGGTGAACCAGTAGCGGCGATGCATCGCATTCATCGCCATCATCATGTCGCCTGGCGCACAGGTCAGCGGGTAAATTGGGCACATGGCAATCATGCAGCCAACCTGCAGCGCAGGGTTGATTTCACGGGCTGCACGCACCGCCAGAGCGCTGGCCACCAGCTCATAGTGCGACGCCTGATACATCACCGGCTCACGATCCTCACCCGGCTGATACTTCAGGCCCGAGTTGGTGAACGGCGCGAAGTCTTCGTGGTAGTTAGCCTGGTTGTTGATCTCGTTGAAGGTCATCCAGTACTTCACTTTGTGCTGATAGCGAGTGAAGACCACTTTCGAGAAGCGCAGGAAGAAATCAATCAGCTTACGGTTGCGCCAGCCGCCGTATTCGGTGACCAGATGGTATGGCATTTCGAAGTGCGACAGAGTAATCACCGGCTCAATGCCGTGCTTCAGGCACTCGTCAAACAGGTCGTCATAGAACTGCAGGCCAGCTTCATTCGGCTCCAGCTCATCGCCCAGTGGGAAAATACGCGTCCAGGCGATGGAGGTACGGAAACATTTGAAACCCATCTCGGCAAATAGCTGGATATCTTCTTTGTAGCGGTGATAGAAATCGATCGCTTCATGGTTAGGGTAATTTTTGCCCTGCAGCACGCCATCGGTAATTTCACGCGGGACGCCGTGAGCACCGGCCGTCATCACATCCGCCACGCTAACGCCTTTGCCACCCTCTTTCCAGCCACCTTCCAGCTGATGCGCCGCAACCGCGCCGCCCCACAGAAAACCTTCTTTGAATCCAGACATATTCTCTCCCTTAATTAGAGATCGCATGCTGCGACCGATAGTGCTGATTAAAATGGTAGACCGCGCCAATGAGTCCGGCATCGTTGCCGTGGCTGACGGTATCGATATAGTCGTCGATGGTGAACCAGGCCAGGTGTTTGCGCAGCAGCGCCAGGAAGCCAGGGCGTTCCACAATGCCGCCGCCGAGCAGGATTTTTTCCGGGTCGAACAGATTGACGAGGTTATAAAGGCCAGTGCCGAGATCGTTGAAGAACGCGTTCACCATGCGCTGGCAAGCCACGTCACCGACGTCAAAGCGGTCGAAAATCTCTTCCCCGCTGACGGCCTCAAGCGGCTTACCGACATACTCCGCGTAGTCTTTACGCAGGGTTCTCAGGGTGCAGGTATCGTTCATGGTGTAACGGCGAACATCGCGTGGGCCAGGGCGTTCGGTCAGCATGTAACCAAATTCTCCCGCCCGGAAGCGTGCGCCGTGCACCAGTTGGTTATTGCAGAAAATCGCCCCGCCGATGCCGGTGCCGATGGTCAGTACCAGGAAGTTGCTCATCTGGGCCGCTTTGCCCTGCCAGCGCTCGGCCAGCAGAACGCAGTTAGCGTCATTTTCGATGGCGACGGGCAGCTGCGTGCGTTCTTCCAGCCACTCTTTGATGGCAAAGTTGTCGAAGCGGCGAATGGCCCCGCCCATTTCGATAAAGCCGGTGTGCGGATTGACATAGCCAGGGGCGCTGATCGCCACGCCTTCACAGCCGGGATGCGCGGCAATCCACGCTAAAATGGCCTGTAAAATTTGCTCGCCATCGCTGTCGTTGATCGTCTCTTTGCCTTTTGCCAGTATCTCGCCCTGCGAGTTGACGATCCCCATTTTTAAAGCCGTACCACCGATATCAAATGCGGCGATATTCATACGCTAATTCCTCCTGCATATTTCCGGCTCATCATTTATTTCCACTGAAACGAGGAAACTATTTCGCACCGGTCATATTCATGACTGGTAAAAGGAATACAAAAATTGACGAGTTCAATTTTTAATTATCAGTTCTGAAAAC
The DNA here is from genome assembly GCA_023014435.1 of Amanita fuliginea. Classification (NCBI taxonomy): domain Eukaryota; kingdom Fungi; phylum Basidiomycota; class Agaricomycetes; order Agaricales; family Amanitaceae; genus Amanita; species Amanita fuliginea. The sequence goes on from JAEBUQ010000004.1 coordinate 2,985,825, forward strand.
GAAGAAAATCTTAATCAATGGGAGGCGCATCAGGCAATAGAAGGGGGATAACACACTGAACAACTTTTGAACCTGTTAAAAGGCATGATATACAGTGAGTTAACGCTGATATTCATCTTTCATAAGCAACAGGTTCACTTTCATGAACATTGTTGAACCTCTTTTTAAAGCAGAACTGTGACCGACGTTGCGAATGCAAGGCCAGCCACAGCGACTAGCCCGTCTTACGAGGCAAAAAGTACTTCACCTGAAACTCGAACACGTTGGTGTAGAGGATCGAGTAATCAATCGGGCTGTGGCTGGCGTCAACGGACTGGGTTTCCATGCGGATAATCGGATCGCGGGTGCTCATGTGCAGCATTTTGGCAATTTCAGTTGACGGCAGAATGGGCTGAAACGCCTCGTAGCAGCCGTGAATTTTGACCCCACATTCATCTTCGATGTAGGAAAATTTCGAACGCTTCATGTGGTTGACCGTCAGGTCGGGGAAGCGGTTCACCGACAGCCAGGTCTCTTCCAGCTGCATCGGCACATTGTCGATGTGGCGCAGTCGTTTGGCGTAATAGACCGGTTCGCCGATGGCCAGTTGCAGGCGGCTCGCAATCTCTTCCGACGCCTGCTGCAGCTCAAATCTCAGCACCTGGCTGGACGGTTTTTTTCCTTCACTTCTGGCAATCTCGGTAAAGCTGTCCAGATGCGTAACCGAAGCCTGAAAATGTTTATTTCGTACATAGGTGCCGGACCCATGCCTGCGCTCAATCAGCGCCTCATCTTCCAGAACTTTCAATGCCTTACGCAATGTATTACGTGACACATTATAGAACTCAGCCAGCTCTTTTTCCGAAGGGAGGATGTCGCCGATATGATAGGTTGGGCTGCTGATTCTGCTTTTTAGTAAGTTAACAACATCTTTGTATACCACTTTTGAACCTCCTTAATTCATTTAAAAACAGGCAATTACCCTTCCATTCCTATTAAAAGTCCAATATACGTTCATTTTTACTCTGTTTTTTGCACCACTCGGCGATGACTAACTGTGATCGAAATGGCAGATGAAGGCATTGATATTCATTAAGTTAGCCGCAGGTTGATTATCTACAAAGCGTTAAGGGTAAAAATGAAGAATATATTATTAGTTTGTGCCGCCGGGATGTCTACCAGCATGCTGGTGAAAAGAATGCAAGATCACGCCGAAGCGGGAAATATTTCGGTCAATATTAACGCGCTGGCGATTGCCGAGGCGAAAGAAAGAATTAAAAGAAATGAAGCAGATATTGTTCTGCTGGGGCCTCAGGTTCGCTTCCAAAAAAGCGAAATAGAAGAAATCACCCAGGGGAAAATTCCAGTAGCGGTTATCGACATGAAGTATTATGGGCAAATGGACGGAAAATCAGTTCTTGATTCCGCACTGAACTTACTTGGCGACCATTAATCCTTTCCAGCCAAAATAATAACCCAATGGGTCATTGATTTGGTTTATCGTCACGAGGTTAAATATTGTAAAAATATTTCACCGATAAATTCAAATCCCCAGTAAATATATCTCTAATGATAAAGGGCGCATCATGAGTATAATGAATGCCTTTGAGCGCGGTATGGAAAAGCTCCTTGTTCCTATTGCGATTAAATTAAACTCTCAGATACACGTGTCGGCTATCCGCGATGCTTTTATTTTGTCATTCCCTATCGTCATGGCCAGTTCGCTGATCGTGCTGATTAACTTCGCCATCCTTTCACCGGATGGTTTTATTGCGTCACTGCTGCATCTCGGTGTGTTATTCCCTAACTTAGCCGAAGCCCAAAACATATTCTCCCCGGTAATGAACGGGTCGGTGAATATCATGTCGATCATGATTGCTTTCCTGGTCGCACGTAATATCGCCATCAGCTATCAGCAGGACGACTTGCTGTGCGGCCTGACCGCTATTGGCGCGTTCTTCGTGGTCTATACCCCTTATCAAATGATGGGCGGGCAGTCGTATCTGACGACGCAATATCTGGGGCCGCAGGGGTTATTTGTGGCGGTGATTGTCGCGCTGATTACCGGGGAAATCTTCTGCCGCCTGGCGCGTAACCCGAAGATCACCATCACCATGCCAGATGCCGTACCGCCGGCAGTTGCACGCTCATTTAAAGTATTAATTCCAATCTTCTTCGTGATGATTTTCTTCTCTGTGCTGAACTACTGCCTGACGAAAATCTCCCCGAATGGCCTGAATGAACTGATTTATACCCTGATTCAGGCGCCGCTGAAAAACATGGGCACTAATATTGTCGCGGTGCTGGTGCTTGGCGTGGTCACTAACTTCCTGTGGGTGCTGGGCATTCACGGGCCGAACACCACGGCGGCGATTCGCGAGACTATTTTCTCCGAAGCTAACCTCGAAAACCTCTCTTTTGCCGCGTCCAACGGCACTACCTGGGGCGCGCCATATCCTATCACCTGGGGAAGCATCAACGACGCTTTCGCCAACTACGGCGGCTCAGGGATGACACTCGGCCTGCTGCTGGCTATCTTTATTGCCTCCCGCCGCGCCGACTATCGCGATCTGGCCAAAATGGCCTTCGTGCCAGGCCTGTTTAACATCAACGAACCGGTGATTTTCGGCCTGCCAATCGTGCTGAACCCGATCCTGATCATTCCGTTTATCATGGTGCCGTTCGTCAACTCTTTGGTGGGCTACACCTTCGTCACTCTGGAAATTATTCCACCGATTGCCTATGCCGTACCGTGGACAACGCCGGGGCCGCTCATCGCCTTCTTCGGCACCGGGGGGAACTGGATGGCGTTGATTGTCGGGCTGCTATGCCTGGCCATTTCCACGCTAATTTATTTACCGTTCGTTATGGCCGCCAATAAGGTAAATGCAGCACAGGCGGCGCAGTAATAAATAAACCGATGATAGCAATTTAATTTTCACCCGCCTCCGGTTATGAAAACCGGAGGCAAATAATAATTATACTTCTGGGACATTCTATGAATTCAAATTTATTGAAGGTTAGCTTATTGTCTGCATCCATCCTTCTGGCGTTATCCTCAACCCACGCAATGGCAGCAAAATTAACGGTTGAGCAGCGTCTGGAGTTACTTGAAAGACAATTATCAGAAAACAAATCAGAACTAAATAAAACGCAGAAAGAGTTAGCCATATATAAAGACAAGGTCGCTCAACTGCAGCCAGCCGGTAATAACGTGCAGTCTGGCCCGGCACAGGTGAATCAAACGGTTTATTCTCCGGTAGCCGACAACATCGAGAATGAAAATAATCATCTCGACACCAAATCCCCACCAACGCCGGTGAAAGGCACGCAAAAAGTGGCCGTGGTCAATAACGAAGGCGGCAAAACGACCGTAGAAAACGTCACCCTGAAAGACATTAGCAAATACATTAAAGATGATATTGGCTTTAGCTACGAAGGTTATTTCCGCTCCGGCTGGGCAGCGGCCAACCGCGGGTCGGCTCAAACCTACGCTGCAGGCTCGCTTGGCCGTTTCGGCAACGAAATGAGCGGCTGGTTCGACTTAACGCTGAACCAGCGCGTTTACAATCAGGACGGCAAAACCGCCAACGCCATCGTGACCTACGACGGTAACGTCGGGGAGCAGTACAACGACGCCTGGTTTGGCGACAACAACGGCAACGAAAACATCATGCAGTTCAGCGATATTTTCCTGACCACCAGAGGCTTCCTGCCGTTTGCCCCGGAAGCGGACTTCTGGGTCGGGAAGCACAAGCTGCCTGAGTACGAAATCCAGATGCTCGACTGGAAATCATTAACCACCCAGGTGGCGGCGGCCGTCGGGATCCAAAACTGGAACCTGGGCGTCGGCCAGCTTGACGCCTCCCTCAGCCGCAACGACGTTGACGTTTACTCCCGCGACTTCAGCCACACCACACAGATGAACACCAACTCGGTTGACCTGCGCTACCGCAACATTCCGCTGTGGGAAGACGGTTCGCTGTCGCTGATGGGCAAATATGCCTTTGCCAATAAGACCGACGACCAGAAGGACAACGAAAATAACGGCTCCTTCTTTAAGCTGAAGGATACCTGGATGGCGACGGCCATTGTGCGCCAGGATCTGCCGCGCGACACCTTCAACGAGTTCACCCTGCAGGTGGCCAATAACTCTTATGCCAGCAGCTTCGCTAACTTCTCAGGAGCCAGCAACTCCATGGCACCGGGCCGCTATTACTACGGCGACCAGACGGACGGCGTGGCCTGGCGTCTGATTTCGCAGGGAGAGATGTACCTCGCGGACAAAATTATCATGGCTAACGCGCTGGTTTACTCCCAGGGTAGCGATGTTTATAGCTATGAGAGCGGTGCCCACAGCGACTTCAGCAGCATTCGGGCCGTGATTCGCCCGGCGTGGATTTGGGATACCTGGAACCAGACCGGCCTGGAGCTGAGCTGGTTTACCCAGAAAAACAAAACCGAGCAAGGGGTTAACCTGAAAGAGTCGGGCTACAAAACCACGCTCTATCATGCTTTGAAGGTTGGCCCGAGCCTGCTCGGCTCCCGTCCTGAAATTCGTTTCTACGGCACGTACCTGAATATTCTGGACAACGAGCTGTCAAACTTCCGCTTTAACGAAAACAGCAAGAACGAGTTTATGGCCGGCGTTCAGGCTGAAGTGTGGTGGTAATCCTCTTTTGCTAAGTGCATAAAAAACCCGTCTACAAAGGCGGGTTTTTCTTTTTCTATCAGCTCGCGCCCGCGCAGCTGTCCGGCACGTTATTCAGCCCTTCAGCACCGTGGGTGAAAGATTTAAATCGTTTTTGATCGTCCAGTTTGATGATGTACAGCGAATCAAAATCGCTGCCCGGCCATTTCGGCACCACGGTTGGGTCGCCGCCGGTTTTCTTCACCAGCTTTTGCGCCGCGATCACCAGGTTTTTATGCTCCCACGAGACAAAAGTCAGGCGGCCGCTGCTTTGGGTTTTCAGTAAATCATCTGCCAGCTCGTCCGTCTGCTCGGCGTGGTAATGCAGGTCGATGGCCTGAGAAAGGCGGATCGCGGTCGGCGTGATGGTGGTTAACGGGCGCAGCGAGCTGCCGGTTTTGTTCTCTTTCGGCGCAGCGGCGTAGATGGCATCCGGTTTGCCGTACTGGCTCAACAGAACCGACGGCAATTGCAGCGCGCGGTTCAACCCTTTGCAGGTGAGCTGCCCGCTATTGTTAGCCGGTTTTTCACCGTGGCGCAGGAATACTATCGTGCTGTCAGCCTTCGCTATCATCGGGGTCAATAAGGCACTGCTTAGCAACACAACAAGCGCTTTCTTGATCATGTTTTTCTCGTTTTTATCAGGGGATGAAGCTTTTACTATAGAGAAGAAATCACGGAAAAAAACAAAACATTGGTAAGCAGACGTCACGCCCGCCGCGTCGGTTTCAGCGATTAACAACCGGCCATCGTTTTGCTATTCTGACGTCCGTTAACGTGATGACATATTCTATAAAAATCAGTAAAAACAATTAATAAGGAAAAGACGTGAGCACCCAGAGCGAGATGTTTAACAAAGAGATCGCGTGGTCTACCCGCCACATGGTTCGCACCCTCAAACAGGTTCAGGCGCTGCCCGACTTAAGCCACGTTCGCATCGCCTGCAATATGCATCTCGACCTGAAAATGATCCCGCTGGTTGAAGGCCTGCTGAAGAAAAATGCCAAAGTCTTCCTCACCACCTGCAACCCAACCACCGTGCAGGATGACGTTGTCGCTTACCTGGTTGCCGCAGGAGCGGAAGCCTGCGCATGGCGCAATATGAACGACGCCGACTGGCGCGACTCGTGGGAAAAAGCCATCGCCTGGCGCCCAACACACCTGTGCGAAATGGGCGCGGACATCACCACGCTGCTGCATCAGCGCGGCGAGTTTGGCGACGTGGTTGCCTGCCTGGAAGCGACCGGCTCCGGAGTCAACCGCCTCGCGGATCTGCGCCCTGGCTATCCAATCTTTAACTGGGACGATCTGCCGGTAAAAGAGGGCCTGCATAACCGCCACATGGTTGGCCTCACCGCCTGGCAAACCTTCTTCCAGACCACCCACCTCACCCTGCACGAAAAGAAAGTGCTGGTGATTGGCTACGGCCTGGTCGGCCAGGGCGTTGCCGCCGCCGCCAAAGCCTACGGCGGCCAGGTGATGGTTGCCGAGTTAGATCCGGCTCGCCGCCTGCAGGCCGCCTATGATGGCTGGCACGTGGTTGATATTCATGACGTGATTGCCAGCACTGACGTTGTCGCCACCGCCACCGGCGCGAAAAAAGTCGTCAGCGCAGCGGTACTGGATAAAGCCAAAGACGGCGTGTTCGTGCTGAACGTGGGCCACGTCGCCGAAGAGATCGACTGCGGCTACCTGCAGCAATATCCGACCGAAGAAGTGATGCCGTTTATCAACGCGTACCAGCTTAACGGCAAAACGCTTTACCTGATGGCGAACGGCTCGATGCTGAACCTGACCGCCGGCTTCGGCGACAGCCTGAATGCCTTCGACGTGACGCTAGCCGTGATGGCAAGCGGCATCAAACACATCGTGACCGACGGCCAGCACGCTGAAAAAGCGGTTTATTTGCTGCCGCAGTCCGTGTGGGAAAAAGCTCTGTAAGCGGCCCTCCAGCCCCGATCAAGTCAGGCCTCTGCGGAGTGCCTGGCTTTTTTTTCGTTTTCACCGAATAAAATCTCCGCCCTGATTGTTTACTCCTTACAAGAACCTGAGGAAGAGACAATCATGAGTTACCTGCCCCCCGAAGCTGCACCGCTCCGTAAGCGCTACGACGCCTTCAGCATGGCCCTCCACTGGGTCACGGCTTTCTGCGTCATATTCCTGTTTGCCAGCGCGCACATATGGGAAGTCCTTGAGCGTGGTACGCCCCTGCGCAAGGGCCTGCAATCTCTGCATATTTCCTTTGGCATCCTGCTTAGCGCGGTAATTGTCGTCCGGCTGTTCTGGCGCATTAGCGCCGCTTTTTCGCCGTCGAGAAAGCTGGAAAAAGTGCCGATGCCGGGCGCGTTTCGCATCGCCGCTCATGCCACCCACGGCGTGCTTTACATCCTGCTGCTAACCCAGGCCACGCTCGGCTTCCTGTTCCGCTGGGCGCAGGGCGAACCGTTCTGGTTCTTCAACCTCTTTGAAGTCCCGGATGTGTTTAATATCGATCCGACGCTGCGCCATACCCTTGCGATGCTGCACAACAATGTGGCCTGGGCGCTGATCCTGCTGGCGGGCGCACATGCCGCCGCAGCCCTGATTCACCATTATGTTCTGCGTGACGACACGCTGCGTCGCATGCTCCCCGCCTGCAAAGGCAACTCTCGCTAACCTACAGGACGACACCATGAACATGCCTTCAACCCGTAAACTGCTGCCTTTGCTGTGCCTGGTTGCCAGCGGGCTTTTCTATTCCGCCGCCGCCAGCGCCATGGGCGACGATGACTCTAAAACGCCGGACTGCCCGAAAGGCCAGGTGTACGACAGCAAAACCAAAACCTGTACCGTGGAAAAAAGCAGCATGTTAAGCGACGGCGATAAGACGCAATATGCTTACCATCTGGCAAAATCTGGCCGTTACCAGGAAGCGTTAAACCTGCTGGATACCCTGCAGCAGCCCAACACGCGTGAAGCCTGGAACTACCGGGGCTACGCCACAAGAAAATTGGGGCGCACCGACGAAGGAATCGGCTATTATCAGCGTTCCATCGCCCTGGATCCGCACTATGCCAAAGTGCGCGAATATCTTGGCGAAGCGTGGATGATTAAGGGCCGTCCTGACCTGGCAAAAGCCCAGTTAGCGACCATTAAAACGCTCTGCGGAACCGGCTGCGAGGAGTATCGCGATTTGAAAGCCGCCATTGACGGGCACCCGGAGTCCTAAAGTTGAGGACATAAAAATCACCGTCAACGAAGTTCGGTTACAGCTGGCCCAGCACCTTGCCCGCCTCTGGCGTTATGGCATGGTGCTGTCCCGCAATCGCGATGTGGCTGAAGATTTGGTTCAGTCCACCTGCGTACGCGCTTTAGAGCGCTGCACTCAGTTTCAGTCCGGCACGCGGATAGACCGCTGGCTGTTTGCGATTTTGTACTCTATCTGGATCAACGAAATTCGCGCCCTGCGCGTTCGCCAGGGCCAGGGTTTTGTCGACAGCGACGAGCTGAGTCAGCTGGCAGACAGCGAAAGCACCGAAGACAAGCACCAGTATCACGCGTTGCTCCAGCAGGTCAGCGAGCTGCCTGAAGCCCAGCGTAATACCGTGTTTTTAGTTTATGTCGAAGGTTTTACCTATCAGGAAGCGGCCGACACGCTGGCCATTCCCATCGGCACCGTGATGAGCCGCCTGGCCGCCGCGCGCCTGACGCTGGCCAAACACCTGATGCCGACGATGAAGAAGGAGCTCAAATGACGCGTCAATCCTTCTCCGCTCCGTGGAGCGATGAGGCTATCGTGGCCTGGCTGGACGGCGAAATGCGCGAGGATGAGCGCCACGCCTTTGAGCAGCAGTTGAATGATGATGCCGCTCTGACCGCCCGCGTTGAGCCGCTCATGCAAAGCCATCTGCCGCTGGAACAGGCTTTTGCCCCGCTTCTGGAAGAAGCGCCGGTCAATAGAATGCAGGCCAAACTCAACATCTTGCTGCATCAGCCGGTGAACGTGCCGCCGCAGGCGAAGGGCGTCAGCCGCCGTAGCCTGATAGCCGCCTCCCTCAGCTTCCTCGCCGTCGGCGTACTGGCCGGACGCTTTATCCGCCCCGGCGAACAAAAACTTAGCGGCGAACCGGAAATTCGTGACCTGATTGCGCAGTACATGTCGCTCTACAGCGCCGAAACGCTGGCGGACATCAACGTCACGCCCCAGGCGCTGCAAAACGGCCTGAACCGTATGCAGCAGGATATCGGCCTCCGGTTGCAGCAGGCGGAAGTTGAGATCCCGGAAGCCGAGCTAAAAAGCGTGAGAATGCTGCGCTACGACAGCACCTCCATCGCACAGATGGCTTATCTGCACGCCAGCTACGGGCCGATGGCGCTGTGCATTTCCCGCAGTAAAGCAGCCGACAGTTCCGCGCTGAAACACGAAGTCCGCCGTGGCCTGAACCTGGTCTGGTGGCGCAGCAAAGGGTATGAATATGTACTGATAGGCCGCAATCCGCAGCAGGATTTGCAGCAAAGCGGCGAGCTGCTCCAGCGGCAACTCGTGTGAAATAAGCCCGGGTTAACGCCCAGGCTCGTTCAGCGGCCAGGACTCGAACAAATAACCGTCGAAGTTAATATCATCGACGTCGGACAGCTCCAGCAGCCGGTTTTTGACGTTTTCCAGGTGCTGCCACATCGCGTGTTTGGCCGCTTTGGCGTCTTTCTTAATCAGCGCCGCAAGGATTTGTTTATGGTCGGCAAGCCACTCTTGCCGATAGTGGTTGTTCTCCAGATGGCTGTGCAGCTGGATCCACATCGGGTTGTTTTCACGCCACTGCCAGGACTGCTTAAACAACTCCACCAGCATGCTGTTGTGGGTGGCCTCGGCCACGGCAAGATGGAACTGCCTGTCGCCGCTTTCGTTATCCCCGGCAACCAATTCCTGCTCTTCGACCTGCAAGGCCTGCCGCATTTTGAGAATATCTTCCCGCGTGGCCTGCTGAGCGGCAAACTCCGCGATATTGCTTTCCAGCAGCTGACGCGCCTGCAATAGCTCAAACGGCCCGGCATCGTTGCACTGGCTCGTACTGACTGGGGGATTAACGAGTTTATCCGGCATGGCAACCACAAAAATACCCGCCCCCCGGCGGACTTCCACCAGCCCCTCAATCTCCAGCATGATTAACGCTTCGCGCACCACGGTGCGGCTCACCGACAGCAGCGCCGCGATTTCACGCTCGGGCGGAAGACGATCTCCCAGGGCATATTGCTGCCGCGCAATCATGTCGCGCAGCATCACGCCAACTTCCTGATAAGGCCGCTGCGGCTGCGCGGCAGGTTTGTCCTGGATTTGCGGTTTCATCTTTACTCACGGCAGGTAGGGAATGAACCGGACTATAGCATAACTGGTTGACCCATTCCCTGGCCCGGCGAGGGCTATTTACCAAAGAACGCGCGCTGGATGGCCATCTCAACGCCGCGCACTTCCGCCAATCCTTTCAAGCGGCCAATCGCCGAATAGCCTGGATTCACCTTTTTATTCAGGTCATCCAGCATTTGATGGCCGTGATCCGGGCGCATCGGGATCAGCTCGCTTTGCCCTGCTCCTTTCCGACGCTGCTCCTCTTCCACAATGGCTTTCACCACTTCATACATGTCCACGTCACCATAAAGGTGCGCGGCCTCGTGGAAGGTTTTAGGATTGTCTTCCCGCAGCGTTGAGCGCAGGTGCGTGAAGTAGATGCGAGGCCCGAAGCGTTTAATCATGCCGACCAGGTCGTTATCGGCCCGCACGCCGTAAGAGCCGGTGCACATCGTAAAGCCATTCGCCGGGCTATTGACCGCGTCCACCATCCACTGCATATCCTCCACGGTTGAAACAATACGCGGCAGGCCAAGTATGGGGCGCGGAGGATCGTCCGGGTGAACCGCCATCTTAATGCCAACCTGCTCAGCAACGGGGATAATGGCCTCAAGGAAGTAGGCAAAGTTTTCACGCAGCTTGGCTTTGTCGATATCTTTGTAAGTGTCCAGCTGGGCGCGGAACTGGTCGAGCGTGTAGCCTTCTTCCGCGCCGGGCAGGCCAGCGATGATGTTGCGGGTCAGCCGCGCTTTTTCATCCTCGCGCATTTCCGCGAAGCGCCGATTTGCCTGCTCGATTTCTTCCGCGCTGTAGTCAGCTTCTGCCCCTTTGCGTTTTAAAATATGCAGCTCAAAAGCGGCGAATTCGATTTGGTCAAAGCGCAGCGCTTTGGAGCCGTCTGGCAGCGGGTATTCGAGATCGGTGCGTGTCCAGTCCAGCACCGGCATAAAGTTGTAGCACACGGTGTAGATCCCGCATTCCGCCAGGTTACGCAGGCTTTGACAGTAATTGTCGATCCACAAATCGTACTGCCCGCGATGGGTTTTGATCTCTTCATGGATAGGCACGCTTTCCACCACCGACCAGACCAGCCCGGCGGCCTCCACCACGGCTTTGCGTTTCAGTATTTCTTCGACCGGCCACACTTCCCCGTTCGGAATGTGGTGCAGCGCGGTGACGATCCCTGTCGCCCCCGCCTGCCGGGCGTCGGCCAGACTGACCGGATCGTTTGGACCATACCAGCGCCAGGTTTGCTTCATAATGACCCCTCACAATTCAAATTGGTTGACCAATAAACAACAATGATTAGGCACCACTTTTGGTGCATAAGATAACGTCTAAGTTCAGCCAATTCGGCGAGCGTGTCAATCCATAAGGGAAAATTGGTTAACCAAAATCACAATTTAACACACAGCATTGCGCAACGAAGGGCAAAAGCTATTGGACATCTACAAACTACAGGCACAAAAAAACCCGCCGTAGCGGGTTTCTTCACTTCTGAAACGTCAGGCTGGATTACAGCGCAACAACGTTAGCAGCAGCTGGGCCTTTAGCGCCGTTCTCGATAGAGAACTCAACTTTCTGGCCTTCGTCGAGGGTTTTGAAGCTGTCGCTCTGGATTGCAGAGAAGTGTACGAATACATCTTTGCTGCCATCGGTAGGAGAGATGAAGCCGAAACCTTTCTCAGCGTTGAACCATTTTACTAAACCAGTCATTTTGTTAGACATAGCGATTACCTTATAGAATTTCTTGAGCCACTAAACGCGGCGAACATGGTCTGTTCAGCAGAGTTGGACTTATTCGGGCACTTAGGAGGAGACTCGAGAAGAAGGGATATCTAAGATAACGCTTGAACTGAGGACTGCTTTACTAAAACTGCTTTCATAAGGTCTGTGTTCCAAACCGGGTGCTAATCTCTCACGTCCGCCGCCATTTAGCAAGCATAGCGGGGAAATAAAAAAAATTCTCATTAAGGGGGCGTGGCTTCCCCTCACCCTAACCCTCTCCCCACAGGGGAGAGGGAATTCATACAAAGAACGCTTGAATTCCCCCTCTCGCTTCCAGGGAGAGAGCCGGGGCGTGGCTTCCCCTCACCCTAACCCTCTCCCCACGGGGGAGAGGGAACACATACAAAGAACGCTTGAATTCCCCCTCTCGCTTCCAGGGAGAGAGCCGGGGCGTGGCTTCCCCTCACCCTAACCCTCTCCCCACGGGGGAGAGGGAATTCATACAAAGAACGCTTGAACTCCCCCTCTCGCTTCCAGGGAGATAGCCGGGGAGTGGCTTCCCCTCACCCTAACCCTCTCCCCACAGGGGAGAGGGAATTCATACAAAGAACGCTTGAATTCCCCCTCTCGCTTCCACGGAGAGGGCCGGGGCGTGGCTTCCCCTCACCCTAACCCTCTCCCCGCGGGGGAGAGGGAACACATACAAAGAACGCTTGAATTCCCCCTCTCCCTTCCAGGGAGAGGGCCGGGGTGAGGGTCAATCTTATTCCGCCACCTTCACAATCAGCTTGCCGAAGTTCTTCCCGGACAGCAGCCCCTGGAACGCCTCCACGGTGTTTTCCAGCCCGTCCACGATATCTTCGCGGAACTCAATCTCTCCGGCGGCGATCCACTCGCTCATCTGCTTGTAGAATTCCGGGTAACGGTGACCGTAATCCTGGAAGATAATAAACCCTTCCACGCGCATACGTTTTTTCAGGATAGTCGCCATCAGCTCCGGCAGACGGTCATGCTCAAAGGCGCTGTTATTGCCGTTGTACTGGCTGACCACGCCGCAAACCGGGACACGCGCTTTGGTATTCAGCAGCGGGAAGACGGCGTCAAACACCGCGCCGCCGACGTTTTCAAAGTAGACGTCGATGCCGTTCGGGCAGGCTTTGGCGAGCTGTGCAGCAAAATCGCTGGCACGGTGATCGAGGCACTCATCAAACTTCAGCGTCTCTTTCACATAGCGGCACTTATCTTCCCCGCCGGCAATGCCGATCACTCTCGCCCCGCGCAGGCGAGCCGTTTGCCCCACAACCGAGCCCACCGCGCCGCTGGCTGCGGCAACTACCACGGTTTCACCCGGCTGCGGATTACCGATATCCGTCAGGCCCATGTAGCCGGTAAATCCTGGCATGCCGAGCAGCCCCAGCGCCCAGGAAGGGTGAGACATGTTTTTCTCCAGCTTCTGCAGGCCTTCCCCGTTGGAAAGCGAATAATCCTGCCAGCCAGAGTCGGCCAGCACCAGGTCACCCGGCTGATAATCAGGATGCTGGGAGCTTTCCACGCGACTAACGGTTCCGCCGACGATAACCTCACCGATGGCAATCGGCGCCGAGTAGGATTTGGCGTCGCTCATACGCCCGCGCATATACGGGTCGAGGGAGAGGAAAAGCGTGCGCAGCAGCACTTCGCCTTTCCCCAGCGTAGGAACAGCGACTTCTTCCAGATGAATATCTTCGCGGGTCGGCATTCCCTGCGGGCGCTTCGCCAGCACAAAGCGACGGTTTTTCTCTGCGGTCTGAGCCATGAGGTACTCCTTCTATTATCAAGAGTGAAAACCTCAGCCTAGACAAAAACTGGCCGAATTAGCATGAAATTAGTGCTGCATAGCCGTTACACCGCAATTTCCGCTAAAACAGCGCTGACGGCCAGCAGATCCGCGCTCCCGCCGGGGCTGAGGTTGCGGGCGATAAGGTCGGCATCCATCTGCCGAAGATCGTCCTCATGCCAGCCTTGCTGAATCAGGCGCGCAGCGTAACGCTGCACATAGCGCAGTCCGTTTAGCCCGCCGCGCGAAACAAGATTGGTATCCGGGTTAGCGGCCATCAGCCGCAGCATCGCCGCAAGCAGGCGGCGCTTCGGGCAGCTCTCCGTCTGCCAGTAGGGCAGTACATGCTGGCGCACCGTCAGGAATCCGCTTTCCGCCTCACCGCGTGCGCCGGTCAGGCCAAACTGCTGATAAAGCCTTTCACCAACCGAAGAAGCCTTCCGGGCCGTAACCAGTTCTCTCTCCACAATCCCGCTGCAGATCTCGCTCACGGTGGAACACACCGCCGATGCAGTTAGCGCTTTGCCCTGCCCCTGCAGGCGGCCAGCGGCGGTAGAAAGCAGCCCCAGCGAAAACACGCCACCTTTGTGCGTATTCACCCCCTGAGTAGCCTGATACATCGCCTGTTCGCAGGCGATACCCGCCGGGCGGATCAGCCGCAGCATCTCACAGGCACCTCGCCCGGCATGTTCCCACCCCAAAGCGTGGAACGTGCTGAGCCAGGGGCCAATGGCCGCAATGCTGCCGAGAAACATCGGCAGATCCATATCCCGGTGCGAGCCGTTGTTGGCGGCATCCACCAGCCCTGGCTTTGGCGTTAACCACACCTCGTCCAGCAGCGCCTGCCGCGCCAGAGCTGGCACATCCGGAGCGACGGCAGTACTTGATTTAATCCCTGGCAAACCAGCCATCTATCAGCCTCTCAACGCGCGCGGTCACTTCATCCATGGGGTGGCGGCGGGAACGTGCGCAGGCGTGGGCGGGTTCGTTGCACACCAGGCAGCGTCTGCTCGCCAAATCCAGCGAAGTTCGCCCGACCGGGCCATTGTCGGGGCAAATCACATCCGCATCCCACAGCCTGCCGAGGGGATGAGTTTGCTCCAGCCCGACCGTGGCCGCTTTAAGTTCGCTGGCCGAATGCGCCACGCTCCACATCGCTTCGGCACCGGTTGGCAGCCACAGAACCTGCCGCTCAAGCACCGGCCAGCGGTTGCCCCACAGCAGCTGGTCGCAGGCCTGCAGCGCCACGGCCATGCAGTTGCGGTAGCGAATGCTGTCCTTTACCGCACCGGGCGCCACCAGCGTCAGGGAAAGCACCGGCTGGCGGTGCTTAACCAGCCATTCATGCTGCCGGTGCGCCCGCCGCTCTTTCGCTTCAAGCAGGGCCTCAAGGGTAACGCCCTCCGCTTCCACAAGCGTTTCACTCATTTTGCTTACTCCTCTTTAACCTGGCGCACCACATCGATCACGCTACCGTCACGGTAGCGGATCACGCCGACGATGCGTGGCGTAAATTCGATCGGCTTCGGCTCGCCGGTCAGGGAAATAGCGTGCTGATAAAGATCTTCTATACTCACGATCTTCATCCCCGCACCCTCAAGCCGTTCGCGGATCTCCGGGCGAGCCGGGTTAACCGCCACGCCGTGATCCGTCACCAGCACGTCAATGCTTTCACCCGGCGTAACGCGCGTGGTCACCCGCTTAACGACGGTCGGAATGCGCGTGCGCAGTAGCGGAGCAACCACAATGGTCAGGTTTGCCGCGCTCGCCACGTCGCAGTGCCCGCCAGAAGCGCCGCGCATCACGCCATCGGATCCGGTGATCACGTTGACGTTAAAGTCGATGTCGATCTCCAGCGCGCTGAGGATCACCACATCAAGTTGGTCACAGCTCGTGGCCTTCGCGCCGGGGTTGGCATAGACGTTGGTGGAGATCTCGACGTGGTTCGGATTACGCGCCAGCGAGGCCGCGGCCTGCCCGTCAAAGCACTGGGTGTCGAGCAGTTTTTCGATCAACCCTTTCTCATGGAGATCCACCAGACTGCCGGTGATCCCCCCGAGGGCAAAGCGTGCCACAACGCCATTACGCTCCATTTTTTCTTCCATAAAGCGCGTGCAGGCGGTGGCCGCCGCGCCGGAGCCGGTCTGCATGGAGAAGCCGGTGCGGAAGTAGCCCGAATGTTCAATAACTTCCGCTGCGGTGCGGGCAATCATCAACTCGCGCGGGTTGCTGGTGACGCGTGCCGCCCCGACGCTGATTTTGGCCGGATCGCCCACGGTGTCGACCTGAACAATGTAATCCACCTCATCCTGCATCAGGCTCGCAGGCATGTTGGGGAACGGCACAAGCTCTTCGGTTAACAGCACGACTTTGCGGGCAAAATGGGCGTCTACTTTGGCGTAGCCCAGCGATCCGCAGCAGGATTTACCGTGGGTACCGTTGGCATTGCCGTATTCGTCGCTGCACGGCACGCCGAGAAACGCCACGTCGATTTTCAACTCGCCGTCCTGCAGCAGCTTCACGCGCCCACCGTGGGAGTGAATTTGTACCGGCTCGGCCATCAGGCCGTGAGAGATAGCCTCCGCCAGCTTACCGCGCATCCCGGAGGTGTAAATGCGGGTAATCACGCCATTGCGAATGGGCTCGATCAGCGCCTCGTTGCAGGTCATCAGCGAACTTGAGGCCAGCGTCAGATCTTTAAATCCAAGGCGAGCCAGCGTGGCAACCACGTGATTAATCACCCGGTCGCCTTCCCGGAAGGCATGATGGAAGGAGATGGTCATCCCGTCCTGAAGCCCGCTTTGGGCAATCGCCTGCTCCAGCGTGTCGCAAAGCTTGCGGGTTTTCTTCGCGTCGGCATCCGCCAGCCACGGCGTCGTCTGATGCGCCCCGTCAAAGCTTCGCAGATGGGCCAGATGCGGGTACTCAAGGTGTAAAAATTCGGTCATATTGCTCATTGTTTTATCCTTAACGGCGCACGCCGGAAGCCGCGGCGCGCTCAAGCACCACCTGCGCATGGTTAATGATTGGCGCGTCGATCATCTTGCCGTTGAGCGACACCACGCCCAGGCCGTTGCGCTCCCCTTCGTCGGCGGCGGCAATCACCCGGCGGGCATAATCGACTTCGTCCTGGGTTGGCGCATAGGCGTTATGCAGCAGCTCAATCTGCCGGGGGTTGATCAGCGATTTGCCGTTGAAGCCCATCTTGCGGATCAGCTCCACTTCCCGCAGGAACCCGGCTTCGTTATTCACGTCAGACCAAACCACGTCGAACGCGTCAATCCCGGCGGCGCGCGCGGCATGAAGCACCGCGCAGCGGGCATAGAACAGTTCCGTGCCGTCGCCACGCTCGGTTTGCATATCCATCACATAGTCAAACGCCGCCAGCGCAATGCCGATCAGACGCGGGGAAGAACGCGCGATGGCGACGGCGTTGATCACCCCCACGGCAGATTCAATCGCCGCCATCAGCTTGGTGGAGCCCGGTTCGCGCCCGCACGCTTTCTCAATACGTTCGAGATGGGATTCCAGCAAGAAGATATCTTCCGGCGTGTCGGTTTTTGGCAGGCGTACCACGTCCACTCCGGCGCGCACCACGGCCTCGAGGTCGGCCAGGCCAAACGGGGTGTTAAGTGGGTTAATGCGCACCACGGTTTCGATGTCGCGGTACATCGGGTGCTGCAGGGCATGGAACACCAGCACGCGGGCGGTGTCTTTCTCACGCAGCGCCACGGCGTCTTCCAGATCGAACATGATCGAATCCGGGCGGTAAATAAAAGCGGTGGAGAGCATGGCGGCGTTAGCGCCGGGGAGGAACAACATGCTGCGGCGGAGTTTTTTCATTGTAGTTTTCCCCAGTCAATCTGTTCGGCATCGGCGGCTCGGAGCACCGCGCTTTGCAGCCGGGCGCGGATCACGCAGTCCAGCGCTCCTTTGTCTTCCAGAATAAAAATCCCCTCTTTCACGCCGAGTTGAGCGAGCGTTTGCTCCGCCACGCGGCGAATTTGCTCCCCGAACTGCTTTTGTACTTCGCTGTGTATCATCAGGCTGAACTCACCTTCGGCGGGGGCGACTCTCACCAGCAGATCGCTGGATTCCAGCGTCCCGGCTAAGGCTTGCTTTACGATTCTCATAAGGCTTTGTCCTGGTTAAAAAATTCAGGCCACATCCCGCGCGTAGTGCCGCTGGAGATGGCTAAAGGTACTGTCCGGGACAATGTCCCGGATGCGGGCCATTTGCTGGCTCTTGAGTAAGGCCCGGACTTCAGAGGCGGAAATCTCTCGTCCGGCGGCGTGGCATTTTCGCGGCAGCTCGATCACCTGGATCGACGCCGCGCTGTGATGGCGGTGCACTTCCAGCCAGTAGCGCATGGCCTGGTTGTACTCCCGGGTCACCGCGCAGAACGGCTCGTTGCCGACGAAGCGGTGCGTCACGCCCAGCGCCGGAGCAACGTAATCACGGAAAATCATCAGGTCCATCGCGCTCCAGGTTTTGTCGATAAGCCCGCTCTCTTTCAGGAAATAGCCCGGAAAGGTGGCGCGGGAGATCAGGTAGTCAGATCCCGGATGCACAACCACGTTAGGCAAGTGGGCCACTCCCTGGCGAACCATCTCCCACCGCTCCTCGAACGGAAAAAACGAAGCGTCCTCACGCACCACAAACAGGTGCAGCCAGTCGCAGCGCTGCGCCGCCTGCTCGGCCAGATAGCGGTGCCCGAGGGTGAACGGGTTAGCGTTCATCACGATGGCGCCGATCCGGTTGCCCGGTTTCCGCTGTTTCTCCAGCCCGGCGCAGTAGCGGCTGATGCCGACGGGCGTGTTTTCCATCAGCACCGCCGCCTCATCCACCTGCACCAGCGGCCAGAAGCCGCTCTGGCGAAACCTGTCGAGGTTGTAGGGGCGGGTGAACAGGAACAAATGCGCCTGCCCGCGCTCCATCGCGATATGCTGGATTTCCCCCAGCAAACGCACGCTAAGGTTGTCTCCGCGCCAGGCTTCATCCACCGCCACGCATTTGATGGTGCGCCACGCCAGTCCGGCACAGCCGACGATCTTCGTCCCTGAAAGAGCGACGACGAACAGCTGGATGTCGCCGTCCAGCCCGAGCTGGTTCCGCCCCAGCAGATCCCGGATGGCCGCCAGCGCCTGCGGCTGGCGCAGCGG
The DNA here is from genome assembly GCA_023014435.1 of Amanita fuliginea. Classification (NCBI taxonomy): domain Eukaryota; kingdom Fungi; phylum Basidiomycota; class Agaricomycetes; order Agaricales; family Amanitaceae; genus Amanita; species Amanita fuliginea. Next base: position 3,004,523 of record JAEBUQ010000004.1, read on the forward strand.
ATCGACGGTGCTGAACTCGATGGGGTTGGGCTGGAACATAGCGTTAGTGCGCCACCGCCCCGGAAGCCAGAGGTTCACGGGCCGCAACGATCACGTTGCTGAGATGGCCAATTCGCTCGATTTCAACTTCGATGCGGTCGCCCGGCTGCATGAACAGCGGCGGCGTGCGCTTTTTGCCGACCCCACCTGGGGAACCGGTAATGATCACATCCCCCGCGCTGAGCGAGGTAAAGGTGGAGATGTATTCGATAAGCTCGGCGACCTTGTGGATCATGCTGCTGGTGTTATCTTCCTGCACCATGCGGCCGTTCAGCCAGGTGCGGATCGCCAGATCGTGCGGATCGCGAATTTCATCTGCCGTGGTCATCCACGGGCCAAAAGCTCCGGTCTGCGGCCAGTTTTTCCCGGCGGTAAACCAGGTGTGCTGCCAGTCGCGCGCCGCCCCGTCCATATAGCAGCTGTAGCCCGCGACGTGGTTCAGGGCGTCCACCGCAGAAATATTCACCCCACCTATGCCGATGATCACCGCCAGCTCGCCTTCATAGTCGAACTCGCTGGAGTGATGCGGTTTCACCACCGGGGAATCATGCCCGGTCTGGGAGTCGGCAAAACGCACAAACAGGGTCGGGGCCGGGTTGTGCTGGTCGAACTCTTTACGCTTGTCGGCATAGTTCATGCCGACGCAGAGGATTTTCTCCGGGCGCTCGATGACCGGCAGCCAGCGGACGTCTGACGCCGCCACATCGGCCTTCAGCCCGGCAAATGCCAGCGCTTCATGCACCGCGTCCGCCGCCAGCAAAGCCTTTAAATCTGCAAAACGCGAGCCTAAGCGGCGGCCCAGGTCAACGATGCCTTCCGGCGTTACAACGCCGTAGCTCCGCTGGCCCTGAAGTACATAACTTGCGAGTTTCATAACAGTTCCTGGTTAATCAAAAGTCAGACAAGAAAGTTGCCAAGCACCAGCAGCGCCACCGAGACGTTGATCGCCCCGCCGATGCGGGTTGCAATCTGGGCGAACGGCATCAGCGACATGCGGTTACCGGCGGTCAGAATGGCGACGTCGCCGGTCCCGCCCTGCCCGCTCTGGCAACAGGACACAATGGCCACATCGATAGGATGCATGCCGATTTTTTTACCGACGAAGAAACCGGTCGCCACCAGCGCGCTGACGGTGCTGACGATGACCAGCAGATTGGTGATGGTGAAAGCGTCAACCAGCTCGTTCCACGGTGTGATGGCTACGCCCACGGCAAACAGGATTGGGTAGGTCACGGCGGTCTGGAAGAATTTATAAACCACCTGCGAGCCCGCCAGCATGCGGGGGGAAACGCCATGGCAAAGCTTGATCAGCACCGCGACAAACAGCATCCCGACCGGAGCCGGCAGGCCAATCAGTTTGTGCAGCAGCATGCCCACCATGTAGAGCAGTACCGCCAGCAGCGCGCCGGACGCGATAGTGGTCACGTCTGCTTTACCGTTGAACAGGGCGGCGGTTTGCTCTTTTTCACCCTGGCTGGTTTTACCCGGCATCAGTTCGCCTTCGCCGGTCAGGTGCGGGAAGCGTTTTCCCAGCTGATTCAGGCAGCCGGAGATAACGATCGCCGTCAGGCTGCCCAGCATCACGATAGGCAGAATGCGCCCCAGCGCCACGCCCTGATCCATATGCAGCAGGGTGGCGTAGCCGATGGAAAGTGGGATCGCCCCTTCCCCGACGCCCCCTGCCATGATCGGCAGGATCAGGAAGAAGAAGATCTGGAACGGCTCAAGGCCCAGCGCCAGGCCAACGCCCATGCCAACAATCATGCCCACCACTTCGCCGCACAGCATCGGGAAGAAGATGCGCAGGAAGCCCTGAATCAGCGTGGTGCGGTTCATGCTCATGATGCTGCCGACGATAATGCAGCAGATGTAGAGGTAAAGGATGTTGGTGGATTTATAGAATTTGGTGGTGGACTCCACCACCACGTCCGGCAGCAGGCCGTAGTACACCAGCGCGGAAGGAATGAACGTGGCGCAGATGGCGGCGGCGCCCATTTTGCCGATCACCGGCAGGCGTTTACCAAACTCGCCGCAGGCGAAGCCGAAGAAGGCCAGCGTCGCCACCATCACCACGATGTCGCTCGGCAGTTTGCCGCCGAGGCAGTCGATGGCGATCAGCGCCCCTGCCAGCACAAACAGCGGCAGCGGGATGATCCCCACTTTCCAGCTGTCGAGAATATGCCACCAGCGCTCTTTGAGAGTCGGCTTATTAATATCAATGGATTCAGGAATGATGTTGTAGGAATCATCGGTCGTGCTCATATCAAGCCCCTTATTTTAATTTGTCGGGGCAGACTAAAAGATTAAATACCCCTGTAATGTGAGGGGTAGCAGATTAAAACCGTTAATTTAAAGGCATCTATGACGTTAATGGTTTTTATTATGCCGTGGTTTTTATGGTTTTTATTCCAGGCTTAGACAAACCTTAAGAGAGTGCGAAAAATTCGCTTAAATTAACGAAAAGTGCCGTTGCGTGAGGTTGTTCAAACTTTCGTTCAAAGCCGCGCCGCCAGCGGGGTATCGGTGTTAAGCTGCCGTTTTGCCTCACTGAATACACGCCCGGCCTATGAAAGTTTCCTTTCAGATACGCTTATTTATCTACCTGGTTGCCTTTTTTTCCGTGCTCTTTGCCATGCTCGGAACCTATTACTATTTCGACGTCGGCCGCCAGCTTTATCAGGAAATGAGTACCCGGGCGAGAATTCAGGCGGAAGAGATTGCCTTAATTCCTACCCTGCAGGAGTCGGTGGAAAAAAAAGATATTCCGGCAATACACAATTTTATGCAAAAGCTGGTCGTGCATAGCGATGCCAGTTTTATCGTCATCGGCGACGAGCACGGCATTCATCTTTATCATTCCGTGCATGCCGACCGCGTGGGCAAAACGCTGGTCGGCGGCGATAACGAGGAAGTGCTGCAGGGCAAAAGCATCACCACGCTGCGCAAAGGCGGCCTCGGCCTGTCGCTGCGCAGTAAAGCCCCGATCTTCGACCAGCACGGCAAAGTCATTGGCATTGTGTCAGTGGGCTACCTGAAGAGCTACCTCGATGACGTCACGTCCGGCAAGGTGATCAACATCCTGCTGGCAGCGATCATTTTGCTGCTGGCGCTGTTTATCTTTTCCTGGTACTTCACCCGCAGTATCAAAAGGCAAATGTTCTCGCTGGAGCCGCGGCAGATCAGCCTGCTGGTGCGCCAGCAAAAAGCGATGATGGAATCGATCTACGAAGGCGTGATCGCCATCGACAGCCATTCGCAGATCGAGGTGATCAACAAGGCGGCGAAGAAACTGCTAGGCCTGGAACAGCCTTCGCGCGAGATCCGCGGCAAGCAGATTGCCGAGGTGATCCAGCCGGTGACGTTCTTCGATCCCGAAGTCATGCTGGCGCGCGATACCCACGATGAAATCTGCGCCTTTAACGATCTCAGCGTACTTGCCAGCCGCGTGCGCATCGAGCTTGAGGGCGTACTGCAGGGCTGGGTGATCACCTTCCGCGACCGCAAAGATATTGATAGCCTGAGCTTCCAGCTCAGCCAGGTGAAACGCTACGTGGACAACCTGCGCATTATGCGGCACGAGCAGCTTAACCGCATGGCAACCCTTGCCGGGCTGCTGCACATGGCCCGCTACGATGACGCCAAACGCTATATCAAAGCGCAGTCCGAGCACGCCCAGGAAGTGCTGGATTTTGTCTCCGCGCGCTTCTGCTCCGCTACGCTGTGCGGGCTGCTGCTGGGGAAATACGCCAGAGCGCGCGAGAAAGGCGTGTCGCTGGCGTTCGATCCGGCCTGCAGCATGGCGAGGATGCCGACCAACGTGCCGGAATCCGAACTGATTTCGATTATTGGTAACCTGCTGGATAACGCCATCGAGGCGACCCAACGCGCCGAAGGCGAGCACCAGCCGGTGGAAGTCTATATCGTGATAAACGACCGGGAGCTGGTCATCGAGGTGGCCGACCACGGCGTCGGCATTGCGCCTGAACTGCGTGACCATATTTTCACGCCGGGCGTTACCACCAAAACCCACGGCGACCACGGGCTCGGCCTGCACCTTATTGCCAGCTACGTCGCGCTGGCGAAGGGCACCGTGGAAGTTTCCGATAACCTGCCGAGCGGCACCGTGTTCTCAGTATTTATTCCAGATGTTGTCGTTCCGGGGAGCGACCTCAGCCCAAAGTAAGGCTTTTGAGTATGCAAAATGAAATGATTAACGTGCTTATCGTGGAGGATGAGAGCGAGCTGGCCGAACTTCACGCGGAGCTGATTGATAAGCACCCCCACCTGCACCTGGTGGGAATAGCCAACAGCCTGGCGGCCGCCCAGCGCCTGATGCTGGAAAAGCAGCCGCAGCTTATCCTGCTGGATAACTATTTGCCGGACGGGAAAGGCATCACGCTGTTTGGCAGCGACCTGTTAAAACAGCACGCCTGCTCGGTGATCTTCATCACTGCCGCCAGCGACATGGACACCTGCAGCCAGGCGATTCGCAGCGGCGCGTTTGATTACATCCTCAAGCCGGTCTCGTGGAAACGCCTGAGCCACTCGCTGGAGCGCTTCGTACAGTTCAGCCAGCAGCAGCGTGAATGGAAGGTGGTGGATCAGCAGAACGTCGATAAGCTTTACGAGCTACAGGCGCGTAACGCCCCGCTGGATGCGGGCAGCAAAGGTATCGAGGAGAACACACTGGAGCTCGTCCAGCGCCTGTTTCGCGAAGCCGAGGCCCAGCGCTGTTTCTCGGTAGACGACGTGGTCAGCGAAACCAAACTCAGCAAAACCACCGCCCGCCGCTACCTTGAACACTGCGTTGAGAAAGGCTTTCTCAGCGTTGAAATGCTGTACGGCAAGATTGGTCACCCTCGCCGCCTGTATAAGCGGAGCCAGCCGGATAGCGCTGGCTAACTGCCTAAAACGCCTTAACCCAGGACCGTGACTGCATCCTGCAGGCGGGTGGCGCGGTGCTTCACCATCGCCGACACCTGGGCGCCCTCTTCCACCAGCGCAGCGTTTTTCTGTGTTATCGCGTTCAGTTCTGCCACCGCGCGGGTAATGTCCGCCAGGCCATCGGCCTGCTCTGACGTAGCGTGGCTTATCTGTCCGAGAAGCTGAGTGACGTTCTGCACCTGAGCCACAATATCCTGCATGGTGCGCCCCGCCTCGTGTACCTGCACCGTGCCGGACTGCACCTTGCTGGCGCTGGCGTCAATCAGCTTGCGGATGTCATTCGCCGCGCTGGCGCTACGCTGCGCCAGGTTGCGGACTTCCCCGGCCACCACGGCAAACCCTTTGCCCTGCTCACCGGCGCGAGCCGCCTCTACCGCCGCGTTAAGCGCCAGGATATTGGTCTGGAAAGCGATGTCGTTAATCAGGCTGGTGATGGAGCCGATGCGCTGGGTGCTGTCGGCAATGTCGTCCATGGTGGTGACCACGGTTTCCATCGCCTGGCCGCCCTGCGCCGCCGCATCGCTGGCGGAGCTGGAAAGCTTGTCTGCCGCCGAGGCGGTTTCTGAGTTAGTCTGTACCGACGCCGCCATTTGGTTCATGGTCGCCACCGTTTGCTGCACGTTAACCACCGTCTGGCGGGTACGTTCATTCAGGTCGTCATTGCCTTTCGCCATCGCCTCGCTGCCGCTGCGCACGTTCGCCACCTGGCTGCTAACGTCGTTGATAAGCCAGCGGCACATCAGCCCAAGTTGGCCGATGGAGCGCAGGATCACCCCAATTTCATCGCTGCGCTGAAGGTGTTTCACGCGATGGCTGTTGCCGGTGGCCACTTCCAGGGCCTGGCGGGCCACGTTTTCCAGCGGGCGGGCAATTTGCCACTCCAGCAATGCGCAGGCAAAGGCGGTGAATGCCGCGATGGCTAACATTTGCAGCGGGCTTTGTCCGAGAGCAAACGCCGAGGCCATCAGCAGGACGAACAAACCGCTCATTAACCCGCGAATACGCCAGCGCAGGGACATAGTCGGCAGCTTGCCGAACAACCCTTTACGTAGCACCAGGCCTTTATAAACGATCTTGTTGCTGCGGCCTTCGTTCAGCGCCTTGTAGAGCGGCTCAGCGGCGGCGATCTCTTCCGCCGAGGCTTTAGTGCGGATAGACATGTAGCCGGTGGTTTTACCGTGACGCACCACCGGCACCGCGTTGGCACGTACCCAGTAATGGTCACCGTTTTTACGGCGGTTTTTCACGATGCCCGTCCACGGCTCGCCCTGCTGCAGGGTGAACCACATATCGGCAAAGGCCGCTTTAGGCATGTCGGGATGTCGCACGAGGTTGTGCGCGGCGCCGCTTAGCTCATGTAGCGAGTAGCCACTGACCTGCACGAAGGTATCGTTCGCGTGCGTAATGTAACTTTTCAGATCGGTGGTGGACATCAGGGTCGTATCGTCATCAAGCGTGTATTCACGCTGGGTGACCGGCACATGGGCGGACATAGCAACTCCCTTTGAGAGGTTATCCAGATGTTAATTCTTTGGTGGTATGCATGTTATTTCGGCGTAGCGAAATTTTACTTTAGTTAAAAAATTTGATATTGATCACAGTTCTAAGTATTAGCCACATAATTTATGAGACTAGTTTAAGCATTGCACTTCACATAGTTTCAATAGGTTATTACTTTTCACTTCGCTTCATTGCCGCCTCATCTGAGTGCTGCAGTTTTCACCAGCGCTTATTGCGCGGCGCACTACACTTACAGAGGGAATTTTTACCCCCGCAAGGAAAACACGAGGATAAAGAATGCTAAAAAGGAAAAAGAAAGTCAGACCGATCAAGGTCAGTGACGTCACCATCATTGACGATGCGCGTCTGAAAAAAGCCATCACTGCCGCTTCACTGGGCAACGCGATGGAATGGTTTGATTTCGGTGTTTACGGTTTTGTTGCTTACGCGCTGGGTAAAGTCTTCTTCCCGGACGCCAGCCCTAGCGTGCAGATGATTGCCGCCCTGGGGACCTTCTCTGTTCCTTTCCTGATTCGTCCGCTCGGCGGGCTGTTCTTCGGGATGCTAGGGGATAAATACGGTCGTCAGAAAATCCTGGCTATCACCATTGTCATCATGTCGCTCAGTACGTTTGCCATCGGGCTTATCCCGTCCTACGCCACTATCGGCATCTGGGCACCTATCCTGCTGCTGCTGGCAAAAATGGCCCAGGGCTTCTCGGTCGGCGGGGAATATACCGGGGCATCTATTTTCGTGGCCGAGTACTCTCCCGACCGTAAACGCGGCTTTATGGGCAGCTGGCTGGACTTCGGTTCGATAGCAGGGTTCGTCTGCGGTGCGGGCGTGGTGGTACTGATTACCGCCATCGTCGGTGAAGAAAACTTCCTCGACTGGGGCTGGCGTATTCCGTTCTTCCTCGCGCTGCCGTTAGGTATCATCGGGCTTTATCTGCGCCATGCGCTGGAAGAAACCCCGGCGTTCCAGCAGCACGTTGAAAAAATGGAGCAAGGCGATCGCGAAGGCCTGGCCGAAGGGCCAAAAGTCTCGTTCAAAGAGATCGCCACTAAGCACTGGCGCAGCCTGCTGGTGTGTATTGGTCTGGTTATTTCAACCAACGTGACCTATTACATGCTGCTGACCTACATGCCGAGCTACCTGTCCCACAACCTGCATTACTCGGAAGAGCACGGGGTGCTGATCATCATCGCCATTATGGTGGGGATGCTGTTTGTGCAGCCGATGATCGGCCTGCTTAGCGACCGCTTTGGCCGCCGCCCGTTCGTGTTCCTCGGCAGTATTGGCCTGTTCTTGCTCTCCATTCCGGCCTTTATGCTGATCAACAGTGGCGCCATTGGGCTTATTTTTGCCGGTCTGCTGGTGCTGGCCGTGGTGCTGAACTTCTTTATCGGCGTGATGGCCTCAACCCTGCCGGCGATGTTCCCCACCCATATTCGCTACAGCGCCCTGGCGAGCGCCTTTAACATTTCGGTGTTAATTGCTGGCCTGACGCCAACGCTTGCCGCGTGGTTGGTGGAGAGTACGCAAAATCTGATGATGCCAGCTTACTACCTGATGGTGGTGGCGGTTATCGGCTTGATTACCGCCGTGACCATGAAAGAAACGGCCAACAAGCCGCTGAAAGGCGCGACGCCAGCAGCGTCTGATATTGCCGAAGCGCGAGAAATCGTGCAGGAGCATCACGACAATATCGAGCAGAAAATCGAGGACCTGGATAAGGAAATCGAAGAGCTGCAGGCGAAGCGAACGCTGCTGGTGCAGCAGCATCCAAGGATCAACGAGTAATCTTCCCCTCACCCTGACCCTCTCCCCGTGCGGGAGAGAGGATGAACAGAACAGCCCTCACCAGCGCGTGGGGGCTTTTTTTTTGGCTTTTGCTTTTTCAAGACAGCGTTTAAGCGAAGTCTGTCACTCCGAAATGTTTCCGTTCACCCATAGATCTGTTTCCCCTGCACGTTCAAAGCACAGGTCGCGTGTTATCCCCCTCACCCCGGCCCTCTCCCCAGGGGGGCGAGGGAGAAAACAAGTTACGGGAGATATTGTTTATTCCCTCTCCCTCCGGGAGAGGGCTAGGGTGAGGGTAATAAAACCAGAAGCAACGCAGCGGTTACAGGAGCTACAGATAAAACAGAAGTGGAAGTGAACGGAAACTTAACCGAACCTGCATAATCGTGGATATCTACACCCCCTCCAGAAAGCAAACCCAGCCTCGAGTTCTCAGCACTTTATCGCATTGGATATATCGTATATTTATATGCAAAGCGCAATTTTGACTTTGTGAATTGAGATAACTCACCTAACGTAAATACACAGAGAAAAACCGATAAAAAACACCATTACAGGGTACACACATGCAAAAAAAAGTTCTGCCATTACTGCTGCTGGCGGCGCTGTCTGCCGCTTCCCACGCTGCCACGCCGCCGGATACCCTGGTGGTAGCTCAAGGGCTGGATGACATCGTCAGCCTTGACCCGGCCGAAGCTAACGAACTCTCAAGTATTCAGACCGTGCCGAGTCTTTATCAGCGCCTGGTGCAGGCAGACCGCACCGATCCGGCCAAAGTCGTGCCGATTCTGGCAGCCAGCTGGCAGGGCGATGCGGCCAATAAGAAACTGACCATCAAGCTGCGCCCGGACGCTAAATTTGCCTCCGGCAACCCACTGCGCCCGGAGGACGTGATCTTCTCCTACACCCGCGCGGTCACGCTGAACAAGTCCCCGGCCTTTATCCTGAACGTACTGGGCTGGCAGCCAGACAACATCGCCAGCCAGCTGAAGAAAGTGGATGACCATACGCTGGAAGTGCACTGGACCGCAGACGTCAGCCCGGCGGTTGCGCTGAATATTCTTTCCACGCCTATCGCTTCTATCGTGGATGAAAAAGCGGTTGAGCCAAACGTGAAGGCCGGTGACTTCGGCAACGAATGGCTAAAAATGCACTCTGCCGGCAGCGGCCCATTCAAAATGCGCGTCTATCAGCCGCATCAGGCTATCGTGCTGGATGCCAACCCGACATCACCGGGCGATGCGCCAAAAGTGAAGAACATTATTATTAAAAACGTGCCCGATCCGGCCGCTCGCCGCCTGCTGATTCAGCAGGGTGACGCGGACATCGCCCGCGATTTAGGGTCTGACCAGACCAGCGCGCTGGAAGGCAAACCGGGCGTGAAGGTGCTGAGCATTCCTTCAGCCGAGCAGAACTACCTGGTGTTTAACGTCGGCAACAACGCCAACCCGCTGCTGAAAAACCCGGCGCTGTGGGAAGCGGCTCGCTACCTGGTGGATTACCAGGGCATTACTAAAGATCTGCTGAAAGGTCAGTACTTCGTTCACCAGAGCTTCCTGCCGGTCGGCTTCGCGGGCGCGCTGGAAAACACCCCGTTCAAATTTGATCCGGCGAAAGCGAAAGAAATTCTGGCGAAAGCGGGCATCAAAGACGCGCATTTCTCGCTGGATGTGGAAAACAAACCGCCGTTTATCACCATCGCTCAGTCCATGCAGGCAAGCTTTGCCCAGGGCGGCGTGAAGGTTGATCTTCTGCCGGCCGCCGGTAGCCAGGTGTATGCCCGCGTGCGCGCGAAACAGCACCAGGCCGCCATTCGCCTGTGGATCCCGGATTACTTCGACGCCCACTCCAACGCCAGCGCGTTCGCCTATAACGACGGCAAAGCCAGCACCGTGGCCGGGCTGAACGGTTGGCAGATCCCGGAGCTGAACAAACAAACGCTGGCGGCCGTGGCAGAAGCTGACCCGGCCAAACGCAAAGATCTCTATACCAAACTGCAGGAAGAGCTGCAGCGCAGCTCCCCATACGTGTTTATTGACCAGGGTAAAACTCAGGTTGTGGTGCGCGATAACATCAAAGGCTACCAGCAGGGCCTGAATGCGGATATGGTGTATTACGATAACGTCACGAAATAACTGAACGGCCCCTCGCCCGCCCTTTCCATCGTGAAAGAGGTCGGTCGGGGGGTTAATCACCATTAGCGCATAAAAGAGTTACCCATGTCCGAAGTCTCGCCTTCGTCGCAGCGCCTGCGGCGTCCGCTGCTCACCCTGCTTCAGGGAATATTTACCCTTGCTCTGACCCTGATTGGCCTGCTGCTGATTACCTTCGCGCTGTCTGCGCTGTCCCCGGTGGACAGAGTGCTGCAAATCGTCGGCGACCACGCCAGCCAGTCCACTTACGATCAGGTTCGCCACCAGCTTGGGCTGGATCAGTCGCTGCCCGTGCAGTTCTGGCACTATCTGGTCAATCTCGCCCACGGCGATTTAGGCATAGCCAGCTCAACCGGCCAGCCGGTTCTGCATGATTTGCTCTCTGCTTTTCCCGCCACCCTGGAACTTGCCACCCTGGCGTTGATCGTCGGTAGCGTACTTGGCGTACTTTTTGGTGTGCTTTGCGCCCGGTTCGCGGGTTCACCGCTGGATCTCGTGGTGCGAACGTTTACCCTGCTGGGCAACTCCGTACCTATTTTCTGGCTGGGCCTGCTGATGCTGGCGCTGTTTTACGCTCGCCTGCAGTGGAGCGCCGGGCCTGGGCGGCTCGACGATATATACCAGTACAGCGTCGAGGCTAAAACCGGCTTCGTGTTGATTGATACCTGGCTTTCCGGCGATAAAGGCGCGTTTCTCAACGCCATTAACCACCTGATTCTGCCGGTATTGCTGCTGGCCTATTATTCTCTCGCCAGCATCACACGCCTGACCCGCACGGCCTGCCTGAGCGAAATGAACAAAGAGTACATTACGCTGGCCCGCGCGAAGGGTGCAGGCGACATGGCGATTCTGCTGCGCCATGTGTTGCCCAATATTCGCGGCACGCTGTTCACCGTGATAGCCCTGGCCTACACCAGCATGCTCGAAGGTGCGGTGCTGACGGAAACCGTCTTCTCCTGGCCGGGCATTGGCCGCTATCTGACCACCGCGCTGTTTGCCGGGGACACCACCGCCATCATGGGCGGTACGCTGCTGATCGGCGTGTCCTTTGTGCTGATCAATAACCTGACCGACATACTGGTGCGCGCCACCGACCCGAGGATCCGCTAATGCCGTCTTCTCTCTTTCTGCGACGCATGCTGCGCTCCCCGGCGGCCCTAAGCGGGCTGATTATCATTGCCGGGCTGGTGCTTATCGCGCTGTTTGCGCCGTGGCTGGCTCCGTTCGATCCTAAATGGCAGGATGCCGCCGCGCGCCTGCAGGCGCCCAACGCTCAGCATCTGCTGGGCACTGACAGCTATGGCCGCGACCTGCTTTCTCGTCTGCTCTACGGCACACGCCCGGCGCTGGGCCTGGTGCTGCTGGTGACCGTTATTACCCTGCCAGTGGGGCTGCTGATTGGCATCCTGTCCGGCTATTACGGCGGCTGGCTGGAGCGTATCCTGATGCGCTTTACCGATGTAGTCATGTCGATGCCGCGCCTGATTCTCGCCTTTGCTTTTGTAGCGATGCTCGGCCCAGGGCTGGTTAACGGCGCGCTGGCGCTGGCTTTGACTACCTGGCCCGCCTATGCCCGCCAGGCAAGAAGTGAAATACAGCGTCTGCGCCACAGCGATTATCTTGCGGCCGCAGAAATGATGGGCATCAAAGGCTTGCGGCTGCTGGTCGGCCATATTCTGCCGCTGTGCCTGCCTTCCGCCATCGTGCGCCTGGCGCTGGATCTGGCCGGGATTATTCTTGCCGCCGCCGGGTTGGGCTTCCTCGGCTTAGGCGCCCGCCCGCCGATGTCCGAATGGGGCGCGATGATTGCCGACGGAATGCAGGTCATTTTCGACCAATGGTGGATTGCCGCCATTCCGGGCACCGCCATTCTGCTGAGCAGCCTGGCCTTTAACCTGCTGGGCGATGGCCTGCGCGACGTGCTGGAGCCGCAACATGACTAACAGAATTACCGTTTCCGGGCTGAATATCGATTATCCCGGCAGCCGGGTAGTCAGCAATCTCTCCTTCACGCTGGGCAATGAACGCCTGGCGCTGGTCGGGGAATCCGGCTCAGGAAAATCCATGACGGCCCGCGCGCTGATGGGCCTGGTGCGTAAACCGGGCAAAGTGAGCGCAGAGCAGCTCAGCGTGATGGGGCACGACCTGCTCGACATGAATGCCCGGAGCTGGAACCAGCTGCGCGGCAGCGATATCGCCATGGTGCTGCAGGACCCACGCTATGCGCTGAACCCGGTCAAAAACGTACAGCAGCAAATTGACGAAGCGCTACGATTGCACCAGAAGCTGTCCACCGCCGAACGCCGCGAGCGCTGCCGCGAGCTGGTGCAATCCGTTGGCTTGCCGGACGCGGTACTGCAGCGCTACCCCGGCGAACTGTCCGGCGGCATGGGCCAGCGCGTAATGATCGCCATTGCGCTCGCCAATAATCCCAAAGTGCTGATCGCCGACGAACCTACGTCGGCGCTCGACGCCCGCCTGCGCAACCAAATCCTTGAGCTGCTGGTAGCCCAGTGTGAGCAGCGGCAAATGGCGCTGCTGCTGATCAGCCACGATCTGCCGCTGGTGGCCGAACACTGCCACCGCGTGTTGGTGATGTATCAGGGGCAGAAAGTGGATGAAATGTCGGCAAGCGAGCTGCCGCAGGCCACGCATCCTTACACGCGCACGCTCTGGACCTGCCGTCCAAATGCCGACACCTACGGGCAGATGCTGCCGACGCTGAATCGCAGCGAATTCCAGCCAGGAGAAACCTATGGCGATCGTTAAGGTTGATAATCTGAGCGTGCAGTTTGCCGCCAAAGGCGGGGTCAAAACCGCCGTCGCCGGGGCCAGTTTCGCCCTTGAACAAGGCGAGACATTCAGTCTCATTGGCGCCTCAGGCTGCGGGAAATCCACCATCCTACGCGTGCTGGCCGGGCTGCAGCGTGACTGGAAAGGTGACGTGGAGCTGCTGGGCAATCGCATTGCGGCAGGGAAACGCTTTCAGGGTGCGCTCCGCCGCGAAGTACAGATGGTTTTTCAGGATCCGTACGCTTCGTTGCACCCCAACCACACGATTTGGCGTACGCTGGCCGAACCGCTGAAAATCCACGGTGAAAGCGAGATCGAAGCCCGTGTAGCGGAAGCCTTAAAGCAGGTTGGACTGCCAGCCGACGCTGCAAAACGCTACCCGCACCAGCTTTCTGGCGGCCAGCGCCAGCGCGTGGCGATTGCTCGTGCGCTACTGTTACGTCCGAAAATCCTGCTGCTCGACGAACCCACTTCCGCGCTGGATATGTCGGTCCAGGCGGAGATCCTCAACCTGCTCAACCGCCTGAAGCAGGAGCACGGCATGACCTATCTGCTGGTCAGTCACGATGCCGACGTGATTGCCCATATGTCCGACCGGGCGGCGTTTATGGCCAACGGGGTGATTGAGCGCAGCTTTGATCGCGCTGCGCTGGTTAACGGGGAACACAGGATGGCCCACGCGTAACGCATTATTCCAGCGTGACCATTTCTTCGTCAGACAAAGCCAGAATACAGCGATTACGGCCGGTGTTTTTGCCGTAATACATGGCTTTATCTGCCCGACCAATCGCGCTATGCAGTGAGTCATCCGCGCTGACCAGGGTCAGCCCGCCGGTCACCGTCACGCGAATAGCCTGATCGTCCACGCTGACGGGGTGACTGGCTAAATGCTGGCAAATTCGCTGGCCGGCTTGCTCGGCCTGCTCACGGCCGGTCGCTTCAAGCAGCATAATAAATTCCTCGCCGCCAAAGCGATAAATACGCTCCTCGTTGCGCGTGGCCCCTTTAAGAATGGAGGCGACGCTGCGCAGAACATCATCCCCCGCGTTGTGCCCCCAGGTGTCATTGATCGTTTTAAAACGATCAATATCCATGATCAGTAAATAAAGGCTGCGCTCCGCACGCTCGCAGCGAGAGCGTATCAGCGGAAATTCCTGATACATTAAATGGCGTAGCGGCAGGCCGGTTAAAGCGTCGTACAAATTGCGGTAGGAAAAAAGGTATTCTTTATATTGGTCGATACTGGAAATAAATTTTTGTTGCGCCTCATTGTAATTATTCAGCAATTCTTCGCTAACCTGCCTGGCGATAATAGATAACATTAATGCCCGGGCAGCATCGTGCATAGCGGTGTGGTGCTTATCAATCAGCAGAATCAACTCCCGATCCAGACTCACACCTCGCAAACGCAGGCCGAGCCAGCGGCTGAAACGGCAATGCTGGTGGGAATGCCTATCGTTGATTTCTTTATCGGGTTCACCGCCCAGCAGGCTAAGACGCAGGCATTTATTTGCCCAATTATAGTGATCGCGGATGGCAATATTCAGCTCTGATAAAGAGCTATCGATGTCCTTTATATTGATAGTCACGCTGTGCACACCTTGTGTTTAACGGGTCAAATTAATATCCACCACCTGATGATAACGAATATCGCGGGTTAATTTTCACGCCGAATCATAACTTAAACAAAGCCTAAACGATAAACCCATATTAAAAACTTTACGAATAAGGACATTAGTTGTCATACGGTATTTCAGAATAAATAAATAAGTATCTATTAACCATTAAGAAAAATTGAACAATAACATGCGAAGCTTTTATTTCTCTCCTGCGCCAACGAGAAACATTTCGCCCCAAAGTGGTGCAAACCTCTTTTCTGCAAGGTCATGCCCACTCATTTAGCCTTCAGCATTAAAACACGCAAAATGTAATCTATTGTGATTAATTATTGCACAGATGGACTCCTGCGGGCGTTTATCCCGATTTCACTTACGGCGCGTTACCTGGCGCAATCCCTGCAATACTTATTTTGTGTATCGCGTGATACGCCACACCCAGGAGCACATTTTGAACAGGTTACCTTCCAGCGCCTCGGCCCTTGCCTGTACGGCGCACGCACTGAACATTATCGAAAAGAAGTCACTTAGCCATGAGGAGATGAAGGCGCTAAACCGGGAAGTGATTGATAGCTTCCAGCAGCACGTTAATCCGGGTTTTCTTGAGTACCGCAAGTCCGTTACCGCCGGCGGGGATTACGGAGCCGTAGAGTGGCAAGCGAGCAGCCTGAATACGCTTGTCGACACCCAGGGCAAAGAGTATATCGATTGCCTGGGTGGGTTCGGCATCTTTAACGTGGGGCACCGTAATCCAGTCGTTGTTTCCGCCGTCCAGCATCAGCTTGAAAAGCAGCCCCTGCACAGCCAGGAACTGCTCGACCCTCTGAGGGCGATGCTTGCCAAAACGCTTGCCACACTGACTCCGGGTAAACTCAAATACAGCTTCTTTAGCAACAGCGGCACCGAATCCGTGGAAGCCGCGATAAAACTGGCTAAAGCGTACCAGTCGCCCCGAGGGAAATTTACCTTTATTGCTACCAGCGGCGCGTTCCACGGCAAGTCTCTGGGTGCACTTTCGGCTACAGCGAAATCCACTTTCCGCAAACCATTTATGCCGCTACTGCCCGGCTTCCGCCATGTACCCTTTGGCAATATCGAGGCATTACGCACGCAGTTCAGCGAATGCCGTAAAACTGGCGATGACGTGGCGGCGCTGATCCTCGAGCCGATTCAGGGAGAAGGCGGGGTGATCCTGCCGCCGCCAGGCTATTTGCCTGCGGTACGCCAGCTTTGCGACGAATACGGCGTGCTGCTGATCCTGGATGAAGTGCAAACCGGAATGGGCCGCACCGGCAAGATGTTTGCCTGCGAGCACGAAAACGTGCAGCCGGACATTCTCTGCCTTGCGAAAGCGTTGGGCGGCGGCGTGATGCCGATTGGTGCCACGGTTGCGACGGAAGAGGTGTTTTCCGTGCTGTTCGATAACCCGTTCC
Organism: Amanita fuliginea; assembly: GCA_023014435.1. Classification (NCBI taxonomy): domain Eukaryota; kingdom Fungi; phylum Basidiomycota; class Agaricomycetes; order Agaricales; family Amanitaceae; genus Amanita; species Amanita fuliginea. Next base: position 3,020,804 of record JAEBUQ010000004.1, read on the forward strand.
TGCACACCACCACGTTTGGCGGCAACCCGCTGGCCTGTGCTGCGGCGCTGGCGACCATTCACTATCTGCTGGAAGAAAATCTGCCTGCTCAGGCGGCGCAAAAAGGGCAACTGTTGCTGGATGGCTTCCGGGCGCTGGCCCGTGAGTTCCCGGACCTGGTTGTTGAGGCGCGCGGCCAGGGGCTGTTAATGGCGATTGAATTCCGCGACAACGACATCGGCTACGACTTTGCCAGCCAGATGTTCCGCCAGCAGGTACTGGTGGCCGGGACGCTGAATAATTCGAAAACCATTCGGGTCGAGCCGCCGCTGACGCTGACCATTGAGCAGTGCGAGCATGTGCTTGAGTGCGCGAAGCGCGCGCTTTACAGGCTGAGAGTGACGCAGGATGAGACAGCAGAGGCGCAGGAAAGCTGATTGACCCTCACCCCAACCCTCTCCCTAAAAGGGAGAGGGTGTTTTCCCTGTTCCATCTACTCCCTTCTTTTTCATCCCCTCTCCCTGTGCTGAAGGCATTATCCCTATTCAGATCTTTATTTTTATCCCCTCTCCCCCAAGGCGAGAGGGCCAGGGTGAGGGGCATTCCCTACGGCAGCAGCCCAATAAAACTCTGCTTCTTACGTGGCTCAGACATCATCTCATCCAGCTTCTCAACGCAAGCGAGATAGTGCGGGGTCTTCTTGTGCGCCAGCACCGCAGCCTCATCCTGATAGGCTTCGTAAATATAAAATCGCGTTGAAACCTCCGGGTCCTGCAGCACGTCAAAGCGTAAATTACCGGGCTCTTTGATGGCACCTTCGTGATTCGCCCGAAACACGTCCAGAAACTCGTCGACGCGCTCTGGCTTGATGTTGATCTCCACCAGCGTGACGTTCATGCCTTACCTCCCTGATGCTTCGCTTCAAGCCAGAACTGATAGGCTTCGCGGGCAGATGCTTTCTCGTGTACCACCTTCTTCACGGCCTGCAGCATCGCCAGGGGTGCTTCAGACTGGAAGATGTTGCGACCCATATCCACGCCGGACGCGCCCTGGTCTATCGCCTTAAAGCACATCTCCAGCGCCTCCTGCTCGGGCAGCTTTTTTCCACCGGCGATAACGATCGGCACCGGACAGCTGGCGGCGACTTTCTCAAAACCTTCCTCAACGAAGTAGGTTTTTACAAACTGGGCCCCAAGTTCGGCAGCAATACGGCTCGCCAGCGAGAAATAGCGAGCGTCACGAGCCATTTCTTTGCCTACGCCGGTGACAGCAAGTGTAGGAATACCGTAGCGCGTCCCCTCGTCCACCAGCTTGATGATGTTGTTGATCGACTGATGCTCATACTCGCTGCCGATATAAATCTGCGCGGCCACCGCGCAGGCGTTGAGGCGCAAAGCATCCTCCATCGTCACGGCGACGCTTTCCCGCGAGAGTTCGCTGAGGATCGAATTACCGCCGGAGGCACGCAGCACAACGGGCTTGTTAGTCGCAGGCGGGACCACGCTTCGCAGAATGCCGCGGGTACACATCAGCACGTCGGTTTCAGGAAACAGCGGCGCAATAGAGAGATCAATGCGCTCCAGCCCGGTGGTCGGCCCCTGAAAATAACCGTGATCGAAGGCCAGCATCACGGTGCGCCCGGTGTTGGGGTTAAAGATCCTCGCCAGCCGCGACTGCATGCCCCAGTCCAGCGCCCCGCTTCCCTTCAGGTAAAACGCCCGGTTTTCCTGCGGCTGGCCAATACCGAAGTCTTTTCCATCTTTAATATCATCCAGATCTGCCATCAAGTCCTCTCCCGGATCCATCAGTGAATAAGAGATAGTGTTCAAAAACTTAGTCATGGATCGCCCATCGCAACCGTGCAGCGATCACAAAACATCCAAATAGATCGCCCAGATCTCTCGCGATGGATAAGAGTTTATTTATTGAACGAGCGACGGAAGAGGTCTGTGAATGAGTTATCTACTTGCACTGGACGCCGGAACGGGCAGTATTCGCGCCGTGATCTTCGATACCTCTGGCCAGCAAATAGCCGTTGGCCAGGCCGAATGGAAGCACTTGAGCGTAACCGACGTGCCGGGATCGATGGAGTTCGATCTCGCCGTAAACTGGCAGCTCGCCTGCCGCTGCATCCGTGAAGCCCTGCACAAGGCTAACCTCTCCTCTTCGGCGATTAGCGCCGTTGCCTGCTGCTCTATGCGGGAAGGGATTGTGCTGTACGATCGCCAAGGTGAGCCAATCTGGGCCTGCGCAAACGTGGATGCCCGCGCCAGCCGCGAAGTCAGCGAGCTGAAAGAGATTCATGACTTCCAGTTTGAGTCCGAGGTGTACCAGGTTTCAGGCCAGACGCTGGCGCTGAGCGCCATGCCGCGCCTGCTTTGGCTGGCGCACCATCGCCCGGACATCTATCGCCAAGCCGCCACCATCACCATGATCAGCGACTGGCTGGCGGCTAAACTTTCCGGCGAGTTGGCGGTTGATCCTTCTAACGCCGGTACGACCGGCATGTTGGATCTGGCGACCCGCGACTGGCGGCCTGCTCTGCTGGATATGGCCGGACTGCGCGCCGACATACTTTCTCCGGTCAAAGAAACCGGCACCGTGCTGGGCGGCATAACCCCGCAGGCGGCCGAAGAAAGCGGGCTACTAAAAGGCACGCCGGTGGTGATGGGCGGCGGCGACGTCCAGCTCGGCTGCCTGGGGCTGGGTATCGTCAGGGCCGGGCAGACGGCGGTGCTGGGCGGCACATTCTGGCAGCAGGTGGTAAATCTGCCGGCCATCAAAACCGACCCCGACATGAACATCCGCATTAACCCGCACGTCATCCAAAACATGGTGCAGGCGGAATCCATTAGCTTCTTCACCGGCCTGACGATGCGCTGGTTCCGGGACGCCTTCTGCGCGGAAGAAAAGCTGCTGGCCGAGCGCCTCGGCGTGGATACCTATGCGCTGTTGGAAGAGATGGCGGGCCGCGTTCCCGCAGGCTCCCACGGAGTAATGCCCATTTTCTCCGATGCCATGCATTTCAAGCAGTGGTATCACGCCGCGCCGTCGTTCATTAACCTTTCTATTGACCCTGAGAAATGCAACAAAGCGACGCTATTCCGCGCCTTAGAGGAGAACGCGGCGATTGTCTCCGCCTGTAATTTGGAGCAGATTTCCGGCTTTTCTGGCGTGAAGTTCGACTCGCTGGTCTTCGCCGGGGGAGGTTCAAAAGGCGCACTATGGAGCCAAATACTGAGCGATGTCACCGGCCTGCCGGTGCGCGTCCCGGTGGTCAAAGAGGCAACGGCGCTGGGCTGCGCCATTGCCGCAGGCGTGGGTGCCGGGCTTTTCGATTCGCTGGCCAATACCGGCGAGCGCCTGGTACAGTGGCAGCGGGAGTTCACGCCGAACCCGGCGCACCGCGAGCTTTACGACGAGATGAAGCGCAAGTGGCAAAAAGTGTATGCCGACCAGTTAACGCTGGTGGACAGCGGCCTGACGACGTCGATGTGGCAGGCTCCGGGGCTTGTGCCGAGAGTTGCAGGATAATTTTCCCCTCACCCCGACCCTCTCCCCAGAGGGGCGAGGGGGAATTCAGCACTGAGTGGTTTGTTATCCCCTCTCCCTGAAAGCCAGAGAGAAAACAAGCAACGCGGAATATCTTTTATCCCCTCTCCCTTCCAGGGAGAGGGTTAGGGTGAGGGTAAAAAACACTTTGTATCACACTGTATCCACGACCCCGCCAGATACGCCGCCATGCAAAAAAGGCGGTTTGGAAAACACGCCACCTACAATCCCGTGATGTGATAACCGAACATTTTCTAATGGCTTTGGAGAAAACATCATGTTCAACAAACTGACCCTGTCTGCGCTGATTGCCCCTCTTTCCCTCTCAGTCGTTTTCGCCTGCCAGGCGGAAGCTGCGGGTTTCGATGCTAATCAGATAAAACAGATTAACGCGGGCGTGCTGAACGTCGGCTATGTCGATCTCGGCCCGAAAGACGGGCAGCCGGTTATTTTGCTGCACGGCTGGCCCTACGACATCAACAGCTTTGATACGGTAGCGCCTGAGCTGGCAAAGCAGGGTTACCGGGTTATCGTGCCTAACCTGCGCGGCTTCGGCAGCACCCGTTTCCTTTCCCCTTCCACTCCTCGTAATGGTGAACCTGCGGCGCTGGCTCAGGATACCGTTGCGCTGATGGACGCGTTACATGTCAAACAGGCCATTTTCGCTGGCTATGACTGGGGCGCACGCACGGCAGATATCGTGGCAGCGCTGCACCCTGAACGGGTGAAAGCGCTGGTGTCGGTCAGCGGCTATCTGATTAGCAGCCAGGAAGCAGGGAAAAAACCGCTGCCGCCACAGGCCGAACTGCAGTGGTGGTATCAGTTCTATTTCGCTACCCCGCGCGGCGCAGCAGGCTATGAGAAGAACACCCATGACTTCGCCAGACTGATCTGGCAGCAGGCTTCGCCGGGCTGGAAGTTCAGCGATGAGACCTTTAACACCAGCGCCAAATCGCTGGATAACCCGGACCACGTTGCCATTACCCTAAGCAACTATCGCTGGCGCCAGGGGCTGGAAAACGGCGAGCAGAAGTACGCGGCTGATGAGAAAAAGCTGGCCGCGCTGCCTAACATCACCGTACCAACCATCACCATTGAAGGTGACAACAACGGCGCGCCGCACCCTGCACCAGCGGCCTATGCGGCGAAATTTACCGGCAAATATGAACACCGAACCTTCAGCGGAAACATCGGCCATAACCCACCACAAGAAGCACCAGAAGCGTTTGTGAAGGCAGTGGTCGATGCAGGTAAGCTGTAGTAAAAAAAGAAGCATAGCCGTTCACTAACAAGCGGCTATGCTAGTTTTACCCTTCACTTTTAGCGCCGGGAGCCCCAGGTGGAACATATCGATCATATTCTCGTGGTGGACGACGACCGCGACATTCGCGAGCTAATAGTCAGCTATCTGGAAAAATCCGGCTACCGTGCCAGCGGCGCGGCCAACGGCAAGGAGATGCGTTCCGTTCTGGATAAGCAGCACGTCGATTTGGTGGTGCTGGACGTGATGATGCCCGGCGACGATGGGCTGACGCTCTGCCGCCAGCTGCGCAGCGATAAGCACAAAGATCTGCCAATTTTGATGCTGACCGCCAGAAACGAAGACAGCGACAGGATCCTCGGTCTCGAAATGGGTGCGGATGACTACGTGGTAAAACCTTTTGTCGCCCGTGAACTGCTGGCGCGGATCAAGGCGATCCTTCGTCGCTTCCGCGCGTTGCCCCCCAATTTGCAGGTGACCGAAGCGGGCAGGATCATCGCTTTTGGCGAGTGGCAGCTTGATACTTCGGCCCGGCATCTGATTGATCTCCAGGGCACAATTGTTGCCCTGAGCGGCGCGGAATATCGCCTGCTGCGCGTGTTTTTGGATCACCCGCAGCGGGTGCTGACGCGCGATCAGCTGCTGAACCTGACGCAGGGCCGCGATGCCGAGCTGTTTGAGCGCTCCATCGATTTACTGGTAAGCCGCGTGCGACAGCGCTTAAACGAGGATGCGCGCACCCCGGCCTATATCAAAACAGTGCGTAGCGAAGGCTATGTGCTTTCCGTTCCCGTGACGATCGTCGAGGCGCGAGAATGAGGCTTTGGCCCCGAACTCTGCTTTCCCGGCTGTTTCTTATCGTTCTCGTCGGCCTGCTGCTGGCTAACGGCCTGACCCTGGCGCTAACCACTCTCGAGAGAATGAACAGCGCCCGCAGCGTGATGCTGGATAACCTGCAAAATAACGTTGCCACCAGCGTCGCGATCCTCGACAAGCTACCGGCCAATGAGCGCCCTGCCTGGCTGGACCGGCTCGCCCGGGAAAATTATCACTACATTCTTGGGCCGGGTACGCCAGGTAAACCGCCTGCCGACGAACGTTCGAAAGATGCCATTGCTTCCCTGAAAGAGGCGCTGGGCGAGCATTATCAGCTCGATTTCACCGCCATTCCCGGTATACGCTCCCACATTCAGGCGCATTTGACGCTGGCCGACGGCTCGCCGCTGACCATCGATCTCACACCGCGTATGCCGCCGATTGAAACCTGGCTGCCGGTGGTGATTGCCATTCAGCTTGTCCTGCTGGCGCTTTGCGCCTGGTTCGCCGTGCGCCAGGTGGTGCTGCCGTTTACCCGTTTTACCCGCGCCGTTGAAGCGCTGGAACCCGCCAGCTCAAGCCCCGTGGACATGCAGGAAAGCGGCCCGCAGGAAGTGGAACACGCCGCCAAAGCATTTAACGCGATGCAGGCCAGAATCCAGGGCCACCTGAAAGAACGCACGCAAATTCTGGCGTCCATTTCGCATGATTTACAGACGCCGATTACCCGCATGAAGCTGCGCCTGGAGATGAGCGACGAGCCGGAACTGCGCGACAAGCTGATGCAGGATCTGGATAACATGACGCACCTCGTCCGCGAAGGAATCGCCTACGCACGGTCGTCGGAAAGTCTGGAAGAAACGCCTCAGCGTATCGAGCTGAGGGCGTTTGTGGACACTATTACCTGCGATTATCAGGACGTCGGCAAAGCAGTGACGTTTGCCACATCGGAAGTGCCACTCCCGCTTTCGACCCGCCCCCAGGCGCTGCGCCGTATTCTGACCAACCTGCTGGATAACGCGCTGAAGTTTGGCTCTGCGGCAGAAGTCCGCCTGACGATGGGAGCCAGCCAGATAACGCTGGCTGTTTGCGATAACGGGCCGGGGATCCCCGAGGAGGAGCTGGACGCCGTGTTGCAGCCTTTTTACCGCGTGGAAAGTTCCAGAAACCGCGACACCGGCGGCACCGGGCTTGGGCTGGCGATAGCCGCCCAGCTTGTCGGCCAGTTAGGCGGAAAATTAACGCTGAGCAACCGCCCACAGGGCGGTTTGCAGGCCAGTATCACGCTGCCTGTAACCTGATTGTATCGCTCTGTATGCGGCTGAGTCCCCGACAAACAAACTGACAATCAGGACGGTTTTCCCACACATCACGAACACATCAGGCGGGTTAAATACTCCGAAATCATCCTGTAACCGTGAGGTGTGTTATGCCCGTTCTGATTGCCTTTCTTGGCGGTATGCTCAGTTTATTAAGCCCCTGTACGCTGCCCGTTATTCCTCTGCTTTTCGCCGCATTTCGCGGCAAAAAACGCCAAATCATCGCCCTGCTTGCCGGCATGGTGACCATGTTCACCGCCGTGGCTTTACTGGTCGGTGCTGCCGGAGAGTGGATCGTGCGCGCCACGCTGGTTGGCCGCTGGGTAGCGCTGGGGATGCTGGCACTTGCCGCGCTCACGCTCATCTTCCCCGCGCTTGCCGAACGGCTGATGCGCCCGGCGGTGCAGGTGGGGAATGCCATCAACAACCAAAGCTACCGCGCTCGCGGCACGCTGTCGGCTTTTCTGGCAGGACTGGCGGTGGGGCTGCTTTGGTCGCCTTGCGCGGGGCCGATTTTGGGAGCCATTCTCGGTATCGGGTTGTCCGGCTCTTCGGCTGCCACCACCGGCCTGCTGCTGGCGGCCTACGGCAGCGGCTGCGCGCTGATGCTGGCACTGCTGTGGTTCTGCGGTCACCGGTTGCTGATTCGCCTGCGTGAAAAAATGGCGCTGATGGCGCAGCTGCGTCGCGCGGCAGGGGTAGCAATGCTGGCTACCGTGGCGTTTATCGCCTCTGGCACCACGGCGGTGCTGCAAAACGCCAACGGTTTCGGCGCGAAGCTGGAGCAACGCCTGCTGGCCTTCTCCCCCACCATCGCGCCAGCGCCTAAGCTGCAGCCTGTTGTGGATCCCGTGCCCTCCAGCGCGATGCCGCCGCTTTCCGGGGGAACCGCATGGATCAATAGCCCACCGCTGACGCCAGAGGCGCTGAAAGGCAAAGTCGTGCTGATCGATTTTTGGACCTTCGATTGCATTAACTGCCAGCACGCGCTGCCGCACGTCCGGGAATGGGCCAACAAGTATAAAGATCAGGGCCTGGTGGTGATTGGCGTGCATACGCCGGAATATCCGTGGGAGAAAGATCTCGATTCGGTGAAAAAGGCGGTAGCCAAGTGGCAGCTGCCGTACCCGGTCGTCACCGACAATAACTACCAGATCTGGAATGCCTTCGGTAACCAGTACTGGCCAGCGCATTACTACTTCGACGCCCGTGGGCAGCTGCGCAACGTCTCTTTCGGCGAAGGTAACTACGAGCAGCAGGAGCAGGTTATTCAGAAGCTGCTGAAGGAGGCTCGCGCCTGATTGACCTTCCGGGGAGGCGGGAATATGACTCTCATCACATTCGCCGCACTCCCCTTTTCCCTTTTGCCCCGCGACGGCTAAATTAGAACTCATCCGACCACATAACAATAAAATTACATTCTGGACACAATCATGAGCTACTCGTCGCTGCTTACCCCGTTGGATCTTGGCTTCACCACTTTGAAAAACCGCGTGCTGATGGGCTCGATGCACACCGGGCTGGAAGAGCTGCCGGATGGGCCTGAGCGCCTCGCCGCTTTCTATGCCGAACGTGCCCGGCACGGCGTGGCGCTGATTGTCACCGGCGGGATCGCCCCTTCGGCCTCCGGGGTGACCGTTGCCCACGGCGCGGTGCTGAACGATAAGAGCCAGCTGGCGCATCACCAGATTGTGACTGATGCAGTTCACCGCGAAGGCGGTAAGATTGCCCTGCAGATCCTGCACACCGGGCGCTACAGCTACCAGCCTAAGCTGGTCGCCCCGTCGGCCATTCAGGCGCCGATCAACCCGTTCAAACCCCACGAGCTGAGCCACGAAGAAGTGTTAACGCTGATTGAGGACTTTGCCCACTGTGCCAGCCTGGCGCGTGAAGCCGGGTATGACGGCGTGGAAATCATGGGCTCGGAAGGCTATCTGATTAACCAGTTTTTGGCCGCCCGCACTAACCAGCGCGACGATGAATGGGGCGGAGACTACGAACGCAGAATGCGCTTTGCCGTTGAAGTCGTCCGCGCCGTAAGGGCTCGCGTTGGCAAAGAATTTATTATTATTTACCGCTTGTCGCTGCTCGACCTTGTCGAAGGTGGCGGCAACTTTGAGCAGGCAGTTACGCTCGCCAAAGCGATAGAAAAAGCGGGAGCAACGCTGATTAATACCGGCATCGGCTGGCATGAAGCCCGTATTCCTACCATCGCGACCTCAGTGCCGCGCGGCGCGTTTAGCTGGGTCACCAAAAAACTGAAAGGCCACGTCGCACTGCCGCTGGTCACCACCAACCGCATCAACACCCCGGAAACCGCCGAGCAGATCCTGGCCGACGGTGATGCCGATATGGTGTCGATGGCGCGCCCTTTCCTGGCTGACGCGGAGTTTGTTTCTAAGGCCGCTGAGAATCGCGCCGATGAAATCAATACCTGCATCGGCTGCAATCAGGCCTGCCTGGATCAGATCTTCGTGGGCAAAGTCACCTCTTGCCTGGTTAACCCGCGCGCCTGCCATGAAACCAAAATGCCGGTTGTACCCACTGCACAACCGAAGCGTCTTGCGGTGGTAGGTGCAGGCCCCGCCGGGCTTGCCTTTGCGGTCAACACCGCCGGACGCGGCCATAGCGTCACGCTGTTTGACGCTGCGGCGGAGATCGGCGGGCAGTTTAATATCGCCAAACAGATCCCCGGCAAAGAAGAGTTTTTCGAAACGCTGCGCTACTACCGCCGGAAGCTGGCTCTCACCGGCGTGGATGTGCGCCTGAATCAGTACGTTACCCCGGAGATGCTGCACGACTACGACGAAGTTATTCTGGCCTGCGGGATTGAGCCGCGCCTGCCGGAGATTGACGGCATCGGGCATCCGAAGGTGCTGAGCTATATCGACGTGCTGCGCGACAAAGCCCCGGTAGGCAAACGCGTGGCGGTGATTGGCGCGGGCGGGATTGGGTTTGATACTTCGATGTACCTGAGCCAGGAAGGGGCGTCCACCAGCCAGAGCATCGCCGAGTTCTGCGTGGAATGGGGGATTGATACCAGCCTGCAAACGTCAGGTGGCCTGCGCCCGGAAGGGCCGCATCTGCATAAAAGCCCGCGCACTATCTTCCTGCTGCAGCGTAAAACCAGCAAGCCGGGGGAAGGCCTGGGCAAAACAACGGGCTGGATCCACCGCACTACGCTTGCCGCGCGCGGCGTGAAAATGATGGCTGGCGTGAACTACGAGCGCATTGACGATGCCGGACTGCACATCACCGTGGGCGGGGAGTCTCAGCTGCTGGAAGTGGAAAACGTGATTATTTGTGCCGGGCAGAACCCACGCCGCGAGCTGGCTGAGCCTTTACAGGCTATGGGCAAAACCGTGCATTTGATTGGCGGGGCCGATGTGGCGATGGAGCTGGATGCCCGACGCGCGATTGCGCAGGGCACCCGTTTAGCGCTGGAGATTTAGCGGCGACGGCCTAACTTCACCGCTTTTAGCACCACAAACTTGTTGTTCGTTGCCACCGTGGTGCAGTTGCCGAAGATCTTCTTCAGCTTGCGGAAGTAGTCGAGGTGGCGGTTGGCCACGATGTACAGCTCGCCGTTGATTTTCAGGCAACGGCGAGCGTGATGGAACATCTCCCACGCGATCTGATCCGTCAGGGCATGCTGCTGGTGGAACGGCGGGTTGCACAGTACGGCGTTAAAGCGGAAAGGCTCCACGCCGGACAGCGCGTTGTTAATCATAAACTCACAGCGGTCGATGTCACCCGGCAGGTTGGTTTCAACGTTCAGGCGCGCGGAAGCCACCGCCATCGGCGATTCATCCACAAACACCACCTGCGCCAGCGGGTTTTTCTCCAGCAGCGTCAGGCCAATCACGCCGTTACCGCAGCCCAGATCGACGATCTCGCCTTCCAGATCCGACGGCAGACTTTCGAGGAAGAAACGCGCGCCGATATCCAGCCCGGTGCGGGAGAAAACGTTGGCGTGGTTGTGAATCGTCCACTCGGTGCCGTCCAGCTTCCAGCTCAGTGTTTCCGGCACATCTGCCAGATCCGGTTTGGTGAAGGTCGGGTTAATCAGACGCGCTTTTTTCCACGCCAGCGTGGTCGTGGTTGGCCCTAAAATCTTTTCGAACAGCTCCAGCGTCGAGTTGTGAATATCCCGCGCTTTCGCGCCCGCAATGATGCGGGTTTCCGGCGTCACGACTTTGCGCAGCGCACGCAGCTGCTGCTCAAGCAGGGCCAGCGTTTTAGGAATTTTAATCAGCACCAGCCCCGGCGCCTGCGGGTAAGCCGCAGTGCTGTCGAGGAAGGTGACGCTGTTTTCCGGGATTTCGTTCTCGCGCAGGTTTTCACGCGTGGCCAGCTCGCTTAAGTAGGAGTCGCCAATGCTGTATGGCTTGTGTTCAGCCAGCACGCAGGCCAGCGCACCGAAGGTATCGTTAAAAACAAGAACGGGGCCGACTGGCTCAAGTTCGTCTACCTGCTGCAACAGGTAGTCATCTGCCGCTTCCCACGCCTGCAGCGGGTTTACGTCGTCCGTTTCCGGAAAACGCTTCAGCGTCAGTGAACGAAAACCGTTGTCTAATTGGCTCATCGGCCCTCCTGGATGGTAAAGTTTGGTGATATCCCCATAGCGGGGGCGAGAGTATACCTTTTTTTCCTTCAACCTGAGACAAGCATGAGCGAACTGATTTATTTAAGCGGCTATCCGGAGCATTTGCTCTCGCAGGTGCGCACCCTGATTAGCGAGCAGCGCCTGGGCGCGGTGCTGGAAAAACGCTACCCGCAGGGGCACAACATCGCGACCGATAAAGCGCTTTATGCTTACACTCAGGAGTTGAAAAACCAGTTTCTGCGCAATGCGCCCCCGATAAATAAAGTCGCTTATGACAACAAGATCCACGTGCTGAATAACGCGCTGGGGCTGCATACCGCGATTTCTCGCGTGCAGGGCAACAAATTAAAAGCTAAGGCGGAGATTCGCGTGGCGACCGTGTTTCGCACCGCCCCAGAAGCTTTTTTACGCATGATTGTGGTTCACGAGCTGGCGCATCTTAAGGAGAAGGATCACAACAAAGCGTTTTACTCCTTGTGCTGTCATATGGAACCGCAGTATCACCAGTTAGAATTCGATACACGACTTTGGCTTACCCAACTGGCGCTTAGCGGCGCGGCTTGATAAAGCCCCGATTTATTGATTATCGACTTCCGGAGAACGCACCCGTTTATGATACGTTTCGCTGTGATTGGAACCAACTGGATCACCCGCCAGTTCGTGGATGCCGCCCATGAGAGCGGCAAATATAAGCTGACTGCGGTGTATTCCCGCAGCCTCGAACAGGCGCAAAGCTTCGCCAACGATTACCCGGTGGAGCATCTGTTTACTTCGCTGGATGAGCTGGCGAAGAGCGATGTGATCGACGCGGTGTATATCGCCAGCCCGAACTCGCTGCACGGCCCGCAGAGCCTGCTGTTCCTGAGCCACAAAAAGCACGTTATTTGCGAGAAACCGCTGGCGTCTAATCTTGCCGAGGCTGAAGCGGCCATCGCCTGCGCCCGTGAAAATCAGGTGGTGCTGTTCGAGGCGTTCAAAACCGCCAGCCTGCCTAACTTTATTGCCCTGCAGCAGGCGCTGCCGAAGGTGGGAAAAATTCGCAAGGTGCTGCTCAACTACTGCCAGTACTCTTCCCGCTACCAGCGTTACCTGGACGGTGAAAATCCGAATACGTTTAATCCGGCGTTTTCTAACGGCTCGATCATGGACATCGGTTTCTACGTGCTGGCCTCAGCGGCGGCCTTGTGGGGCGAGCCGCAAGCCGTTCATGCCACGGCTTCCCTGCTGGACAGCGGCGTAGACGCGCACGGCACCGTGCAGCTGCACTACGGTGATTTTGACGTGACTCTGCTGCATTCCAAAGTGAGCGATTCGACGATTCCAAGCGAAATTCAGGGTGAAGCCGGATCGCTGGTGATCGAAAAAATCTCTGAATGCCAGCGGGTGACGTTTATCCCGCGCGGCGGCAAACCGCAGGATCTGAGCCAGCCGCAGCATATCAACACCATGCTGTACGAAGCGGAGACGTTCGCGCGTCTGGTGGAAGAGAATGAGGTTAATCATGCCGGGCTGGTGACATCACGCATCACGTCGGCACTGGCGACCGAGATTCGCCGCCACACCGGGGTGAAGTTCCCGGCGGACGACGTGGGCCAGCAGGCCACGGCATAAAGTATTTCGTATAAAAGTAGGTATCAAATATTGACCAAAGCCATGGCTTGTCATATTTTGTTACCTGCAAAGGGGAGTAACTTTATTGCCGGTTAATCGTCATTACGATGCGCAAGCATCCGGTTGCCGGGCGACGTGAAAACGTCGTAAGTGAGACCTTGCCGGAAGGCGAGATCCCTGTTGCAAGCGAAAGCGGCTGGCGTCTTCTGATGTTGGCCGTTTTTGTTTTCAAGGAATCTCATTATGCATACTGTCGGTACCCCGCTGCTCTGGGGCAGCTTCGCCGTCGTGGTCGCCATCATGCTGGCGATCGATCTGCTGGTTCAGGGCCGTCGCGGCTCGCACACCATGTCAATGAAACAGGCGGCCGTCTGGTCGCTGGTTTGGGTTTCACTTTCCCTGCTGTTTAACCTCGCTTTCTGGTGGTATCTCAGCGGCACTGCCGGGCGCGAAGTCGCCGATACTCAGGCGCTAGCCTTCCTCACCGGTTACCTGATCGAAAAAGCGCTGGCGGTCGATAACGTCTTCGTCTGGCTGATGCTGTTCAGCTACTTTGCCGTGCCTGCCGCGCTGCAGCGACGCGTGCTGGTTTACGGCGTGCTGGGCGCAATTATTCTCAGAACCATCATGATCTTCGGCGGCAGCTGGCTGATTACCCAGTTCGAATGGCTGCTGTATGTGTTCGGCGCTTTCTTGCTCTTCACCGGTGTGAAAATGGCGCTGGCAAAAGAGGACGATACCGGCATCGGCGACAAGCCGCTGGTTCGCTGGCTGCGCGGCCATCTGCGCATGACGGATAAGATAGAGAACGAGCGCTTCTTCGTGCGCCAGAACGGCCTGCTGTACGCGACGCCGCTGCTGCTGGTGCTGATTCTGGTCGAGCTGAGCGACGTGATTTTCGCGGTAGATAGTATTCCGGCGATCTTCGCGGTGACCACCGACCCGTTCATTGTGCTGACGTCGAACCTGTTCGCGATCCTCGGCCTGCGCGCCATGTACTTCCTGCTGGCGGGCGTGGCAGAGCGCTTCTCGATGCTGAAATATGGTCTGTCGGTGATCCTGGTGTTTATCGGTATCAAGATGCTGATCGTCGATTTCTACCATATTCCTATCGCCGTTTCGCTCGGCGTGGTGGGCGGTATTCTGGCCGGAACGCTAATTATCAACGCCTGGGTTAACCACCGTAACGATCGGAAGAAGTCGGCAGAGTAATCCCCCGTTTGAAAACGTAAAAAGGGGCGTAATGCCCCTTTTACGTTCTGGCAATCCGCCATCGCATCAAATTGCTGAATATGTCACATGAATGTTAATGATCAGTTACGAAATCTAACACTGAACGCAATTCCAGCTTGAAATGCTTTTTCCTTCCCCGCTTTTCCTTATACTCACCGGGCAAACACATTTTCTTACAACCGCATAGACGTAGCTCACTACGCACGCGGCACAGCACGACATCACTGAAACACAGGAAGGTATTCATGAGTTCGCAAGCTTCTGGACTACTGCAGCGCTTTGCCCGCGGCAGCCTCGTAAAACAAATTCTCGTTGGCCTGGTGCTGGGCATTCTGCTCGCGCTGGTCTCAAAACCTGCCGCTATCGCAACCGGCCTGCTCGGCACGCTGTTCGTCGGCGCATTGAAAGCCGTGGCGCCGGTGCTGGTACTCACACTGGTGATGGCTTCCATCGCGAACCATCAGCACGGCCAAAAAACCAATATTCGCCCTATCCTGGTGCTCTATTTACTGGGCACCTTCTCCGCCGCGCTGACCGCCGTCGTCGTTAGCTTTATGTTCCCTTCCACGCTGCACCTGACCAGCGGCGCTACGGACATTACTCCGCCGTCCGGGATCGTCGAGGTGGTTCACGGTTTACTGATGAGCGTGATTGCCAACCCGATACACGCCCTGCTGAACGCCAACTACATCGGTATTCTGGTGTGGGCGGTTGGTCTGGGCTTTGCTCTGCGCCACGGCAATGAAACCACCAAAAACCTGGTGAACGATTTGTCTGACGCGGTGACCTTTATCGTGAAGGTGGTGATCCGCTTCGCCCCTATCGGGATCTTTGGCCTGGTCGCCTCCACGCTTGCCACCACTGGTTTTTCCACGCTCTGGAGCTATGCCCAGTTACTGCTGGTGCTGTTGGGCTGCATGTTCGGCGTGGCGCTGATCATCAACCCGCTGCTGGTGTTTATCACCACTCGCCGTAACCCGTATCCGCTGGTGCTGGCCTGCCTGCGCGAAAGCGGCGTGACCGCGTTCTTTACCCGCAGCTCCGCGGCGAATATTCCGGTCAACATGAGCATGTGCCAGAAGATGAACCTGGATCGCGATACTTATTCGGTGTCGATTCCGCTGGGCGCAACGATCAATATGGCCGGGGCGGCCATCACCATTACGGTGCTGACGCTGGCGGCCGTTCATACCCTGGGCGTGCCGGTGGATCTGCCAACCGCGCTGCTGCTGAGCGTGGTGGCTTCACTTTGCGCCTGTGGGGCTTCGGGCGTGGCAGGCGGTTCGCTGCTGCTGATCCCGCTGGCCTGCGGCATGTTCGGCATTCCGAACGAGATTGCCATGCAGGTGGTGGCGGTCGGCTTTATCATCGGCGTATTGCAGGATTCCTGCGAAACCGCGCTGAACTCCTCTACCGACGTTATCTTCACTGCCGCCGTTTGCCAGGCAGAAGATGCTCGTCTGGCGAAGGCCGATTTGTTACGCGGTTAATTCTGACGAGCCACGCTGGGTGTTCGGCACTGATTTAAACCGCAGCATCGTTTCTGGTTTTTACCCTCACCCTAACCCTCTCCCTAAAAGGGAGAGGGGATAAGCGCTATACCCCTCAGCTTACTTTCTCTCTCGCCCCTTGGGGAAAGAGGATAAACCTTGTCTCCCGCAGCTTGTTTTCTCCCTCGCCCCCTTGGGGAGACGGGATAAACCCTGTCTCCCGCAGCTTCTTTTCTCCCTCGCCCCCTTGGGGAGAGGGCCGGGGTGAGGGGAGGACCGGGAATTCATAGCGTGACACCACTTTTAAACAGCGCCAGCTCGCGAAAATCATTTTTCTCGTTGCAGGTTGGCGCGCCGTTCACTTTCTCAACTATCGTCTCAATAAACTGCGCCAGCAGCTCGGGCATCGTGCTGCCATGCAGCAGCCTGCCCGCGTCAAAGTCTATCCAGTGCGGTTTCTTCGTGGCTAGCTCGCTATTGGTAGCAATTTTTAGCGTCGGCACAAAGCCGCCGTAGGGCGTCCCGCGTCCGGTGCTGAACAGCACCATATGGCAGCCTGCCCCCGCCAAAGCGCTGGTAGCGACCGCATCGTTACCCGGCGCGCTCAGCAGGTTTAAGCCCGTCTGTTTTAGCCTTTCGCCATAGCGAAGAACATCGACCACCTGGCTTTCACCGGCTTTTTGCGTACAGCCGAGGGATTTCTCCTCAAGCGTGGTGATCCCGCCCGCTTTATTCCCCGGCGACGGGTTCTCGTAGATCGGCTGCTGGTGTGCGATGAAGTAGCGTTTGAAATCGTTGACCATTGCCACGGTTTTCTCAAACGTGGCTTCGTCCCTGCAATGGCTCATCAACAGCCGTTCCGCGCCGAACATTTCCGGCACTTCCGTCAGCACCGTAGTGCCGCCGTTCGCCACCATATAGTCTGAGAACCTGCCCAGCATCGGGTTGGCGGTAATACCGGAGAGGCCGTCCGAACCGCCGCATTCCAGCCCAAATTTCAGCTCGCTCAGTTTTCCAGGTTCACGCCTGTCGTGACGCATGGCCTCATACAAGGCGCGTAAATGCTCCAACCCCGCTTCAACCTCATCGTCCTGCTGCTGAAGCGCCATGAAATGGACGCGTTCGGGGTCGTATTCCCCCAGCGTTTCGCGGAACGCACCGATCTGATTGTTCTCGCAGCCCAGCCCCACCACCAGCACCGCGCCCGCGTTCGGGTGATGAACCATGTTTTGCAGCATGGTGCGGGTATTGAGATGGTCGTCCCCCAGTTGGGAGCAGCCAAACTGGTGGCTGAACAGCCAGGCACCGTCGATATCCGGGGCGTTATTGGTTTCCTGCAGGAAGCGGCTCAACATCTGACGAGCCATGCCGTTCACGCAGCCGACGGTCGGCAGGATCCATAGCTCGTTACGAACGCCGATCGCGCCGTTGCTGCGGCGATAGATGTTGACTTCCCGGTCGCCAAAAGGCTCCACCGCGGGCACGACTTCCGGCTGATAGCGGTATTCATCGACGTCATTAAGGTTGGTGCGCAGGTTATGGGAATGTAGATGCTCACCTGCGGCAACATGGCAAAGCGTGTGGCCAATGGGCAGGCCATATTTCACGACGTTTGCCCCTTCGGCAATCGCCTGGAGCGCAAACTTGTGGCCGCGCGCGATCGGCTGGCTCAGCCTGAAAGCTTCCGGCGGAGTGCCTACTTCTTCGCCTTCCGCCAGGTCCACCAGGGCGACAGCAACGTTATCCAGCGCATGGATCCTGATATATCGCATCCCGGCCTCAGTTCAGCTCAATGGCAAAATAGTCGCGGGCGTTGTTGAAGCAGATGTTTTTCACCATCTCCCCCAGCAGCGGCATATCTTCAGGCACTTCCCCCGCCTGAACCCAATGGCCAATCATGCGGCATAGAATACGGCGGAAGTATTCGTGGCGCGTATAGGAGAGGAAACTGCGGCTGTCGGTCAACATACCGACAAAGCGGCTCAGCAGCCCAAGCTGGGCGAGCTGAGTCATCTGCCGCTCCATGCCGTCTTTCTGATCGTTAAACCACCAGCCGGAGCCAAACTGCATTTTGCCAGGCATGCCTTCGCCCTGGAAGTTACCGACCATCGTGCCAATCACTTCGTTATCCCGAGGATTGAGGCAGTAGAGAATGGTTTTCGGCAGCAGGTTTTCTTCATTTTGCTTGCTTAACAGTTTCGACAACGGCTCGGCCAGCGGGCGATCGTTGATAGAATCAAAGCCTACATCCGGCCCCAGCAGGCGGAACTGGCGCTGGTTATTGTTACGCAGCGCGCCGATGTGGTACTGCTGCACCCAGCCGCGACGGGCGTATTCCGTGCCAAGCCAGGCCAGCACCGCCGTTTTAAATTGCGCGACTTCGGTGTCGTTAACCGCACCGCCAGCCAGGCGACGGGCAAGAATTGCGTCCAGCGTGGCTTCATCCGCTTCGGCAAAGACCACCACGTCCAGCGCGTGATCGGCCACCTTGCAGCCGTGGGCAGCAAAATGATCGAGCCTTTTGCTCAGCGCCGCCTGGAGATCGCTAAAACGACGAATGTCGGTATCGGACACGGCGGCCAGCGTCGAAATGTAGTCGGTAAACGTCGCCAGCTCGATATTAAAGGCTTTGTCCGGCCGCCAGCTCGGCAGCACTTTGATGTCGAAGCTACCGTCTTTAGCCACGGCGGCATGGTGCGCCAGAGAATCCACCGGATCGTCAGTTGTGCCGACCATTTTCACGTTCATCTGCTGCATGATGCCGCGGGCGGTGAATGAATCCTGCTCCAGCAAGGCGTTGCACTGCTGCCAGATATCCTCCGCCGTTGCCGGCGAGAGCAGTTTGCCGGTAATGCCAAACGGGCGACGCAGCTCCAAATGCGTCCAGTGATAGAGCGGATTGCCGAGGGTATGCGGCACGGTGGCAGCCCAGGCATCAAACTTTTCGCGGTCGCTGGCATCGCCGGTGCAAAGCCGCTCGGCCACGCCGTTAGTCCGCATCGCGCGCCACTTGTAGTGATCCCCTTTCAGCCAGATGTCATACAGGTTTTTAAAGCGATAGTTGTCGGCAATTTGCTGCGGCGGCAGATGGCAGTGGTAGTCAAAAATGGGCTGCGATTTCGCGTAGTCATGGTACAGACGGCGGGAAAATTCAGTATCAAGAAGAAAGTCGTCAGTCATAAAGGGGGTCATAGGAGATTTCCTCTGCAGATAACGGTGCTATGCATTCGCATCATGATGGCACAAAGTTATCACACCAATTTTTCTGCAACGACCTCAATTTTGCGTCAATGGTCACAAAACAAACACATAAATTCCGCCTTTATATGCATAAAACGGACTAAATCCCGCGCCGATACTGACCTGAGAGCAAGATATAGCCCAACATTACGCGAAAATGCTTTTGTGATATCACTCAACTTATAAAGATGTATGACAAGTTATCTTTCAAACCGTCGCAGTACCTCTTGCCGGGCATCGCTTGCCGCGGCCCATGGGTGACAAGAGCAGGAACGGAAGCCGATTTATCGGGAACAACGTTCACAATAAAGACGGGATGGGGTTAGAAATGCGAAAAATAAAAGGTTTACGCTGGTACATGATAGCGCTGGTGACGCTGGGCACCGTGCTGGGCTATCTGACCCGCAATACGGTGGCCGTCGCGGCCCCCACGCTGATGAGCGAACTGAATATCACTACGCAGCAATACTCGTGGATCATCGCCGCCTATTCGGCTTGTTATACCGTTATGCAGCCTGTCGCGGGCTATCTGCTTGACGTGCTGGGTACCAAAGTGGGCTACGCGGTGTTCGCCGTTGCCTGGGCTATTTTCTGTGGCGCAACCGCGCTAGCGGGCAGCTGGGGGGGTCTCGCTCTTGCCCGTGGCGCAGTCGGTGCCGCCGAAGCTGCGATGATCCCCGCAGGGCTAAAGGCCAGCAGCGAGTGGTTCCCCGCCAAAGAACGCTCTATTGCGGTGGGGTATTTCAACGTCGGCTCTTCCATTGGAGCCATGATTGCCCCCCCGCTGGTAGTCTGGGCCATTGTGATGCACAGCTGGCAGATGGCGTTCATGATAACCGGCGCACTTAGCTTTATCTGGGCCATGATCTGGCTGTGGTTCTACAAAAATCCCCGCGACCAGAAAAAACTCACCAGCGAAGAACGCGAGTACATCATTAGCGGCCAGGAAGCCCAGCACCAGACCGATAACACGAAAAAGATGTCGGCGTGGAAAATCCTGCGTAACCGCCAGTTCTGGGGCATCGCCCTGCCGCGCTTCCTCGCTGAGCCCGCGTGGGGCACGTTCAATGCCTGGATCCCGCTGTTCATGTTTAAAGCCTACGGCTTCAACCTGAAAGAGATCGCGATGTTCGCGTGGATGCCCATGCTGTTTGCCGACTTTGGCTGCATTCTTGGGGGCTATTTACCGCCGCTGTTCCAGCGCTGGTTTGGCGTTAACCTGATTGTTTCACGCAAGCTGGTGGTCACGATGGGGGCCATCCTGATGATTGGGCCTGGTACGATAGGCCTGTTTACCAGCCCTTACGTGGCGATTGCCTTGCTCTGCGTGGGTGGATTTGCTCATCAGGCGCTGTCCGGGGCGTTAATTACGCTTTCTTCCGACGTTTTTGGCCGGAACGAAGTCGCCACGGCGAACGGACTGACGGGCATGGCGGCCTGGACCGCCAGCACCTTGTTTGCCCTGGTCGTCGGCGCGCTGGCCGACACGATGGGATTCAGCCCGCTTTTCGCAGCGCTTGCCGTGTTCGATCTTCTCGGCGCGATTGTTATCTGGACGGTGCTGAAAAACCAGTCTGCCAGCGAACTCGCGGCCGCAGCTCCCGTCCCGGAGGCCGCGACACAGTCCTGATGTAAAAACCGCCGCCTTCGGGCGGCAATTCTCACGTTGGTTGCTAGAGCGATACCCGGAAAAGTGGTATAACAAATTTATTCACGTACAGCCCTCTTCCGGAGCAACTTATGGATGCCGTAGAACCCCGCCGCCTTTATCAGCAGCTTGCCGCCGAATTAAAACAACGCATTGAAACCGGTGTTTATCAGGTCGGGGAAAAACTGCCTGCGGAGCGGTTTATCGCCGAAGAGAAAAACGTCAGCCGCACCGTCGTCCGCGAAGCAATTATCATGCTGGAAGTGGAAGGTTACGTTGAGGTTCGCAAGGGGTCAGGTATTCACGTGATGTCTAACCAGGCAAAATACATGACCGTGCCGGATGAGCGCTTTGAGTTTGCCAATTATGGCCCTTTCGAGCTGCTGCAGGCGCGACAGCTTATTGAAAGTAATATCGCGGAGTTCGCCGCAACCCAGGTCACCAAGCAAGATATTGTGAAACTGATGGAGATCCAGGAAAAGGCGCGAAAAGAGCAAACTTACCGTGATTCTGAGTGGGATCTGCAGTTTCACGTCCAGGTTGCACTGGCTACGCAAAACGGCGCGCTGGCAACCATCGTCGAAAAAATGTGGAGTCACCGCATCCACAACCCGTACTGGAAGAAACTGCACGAACACATCGATATGCGCCCGGTAGATAACTGGTGTGACGATCACGATCAGATTCTTAAAGCCCTGATTCGTAAAGACCCACATGCTGCAAAACTGGCGATGTGGCAGCATCTGGAAAATACCCGTCAAATGCTGTTTAACGCCACCAGCGATGATTTTGAATTCAATGCTGACCGCTATTTCTTTGCAGAAAACCCGGTCATTCACCTTGATACAGCCGCAAACGGTCAAAAATAGTCATTTTTCCGGCCGAGGGTAAGCAAACCATAAATAGTGTCAGCGTTTGTAAATACCCTCGCCAGCATCTCCCCCAGTAAGCAAAATCATTGCTCAACAAACTGCAAATACTGTGACGTATAACGCGTAGTTTTGTTACAATTAGATGCAATTTCACCGTCTGTGTGGGTTTCGTGCCCTCTCGCTGTCGTTTTAGGTCATGTTATTTCGACTCAGCGGCGCGGGCAGTGAGTTGTAGCCAGCAAATGATAATAACAACCATGCTGCATTCTGCTCATCCGTTTACACCGGCGACCTAAACAAAGTGCCAGGAACCCTGAATGGAACTACTGACTCAACTGCTCTCCGCTCTCTGGAGCCAGGATTTTGAAACACTCGCCAATCCGTCGATGATTGGCATGCTCTATTTTGTGCTGTTCATGATTTTATTTCTTGAGAACGGCATACTGCCGGCCGCGTTCTTACCCGGCGACAGTTTACTCGTGCTGGTTGGCGTTCTGATTGCTAAAGGCGCAATGGGTTTTCCCGAAACAGTCGCACTGCTGACCATCGCCGCAAGCCTCGGCAGCTGGCTGGGCTATATCCAGGGGCGCTGGCTGGGAAACACCCGCCTCGTTCAAAACTGGCTGTCGCACCTGCCGGCCCATTATCACCAGCGTTCACACCAGCTTTTCCATAAGCACGGGCTGTCTGCACTGCTCATTGGGCGCTTTATTGCTTTTGTTCGTACCCTGCTACCAACTATTGCCGGATTATCGGGTCTTAATAGCGCGCGCTTTCAGTTCTTTAACTGGATGAGCGGCCTGCTATGGATATTGATTCTGACAACTCTGGGCTATTTGCTGGGCAAAACGCCAGTCTTCCTGAAGTACGAAGACGCTTTGATGTCGTGCCTGATGCTGATCCCGGTGGTGCTTCTGGTCATCGGTCTGGTCGGTTCGTTAATCGTGCTTTGGCGTAAAAAACGTAGCCAAAGTCGCTAGAGGAATTCGATGAAATTTGCTTTCACTCGCCGCCTGAGGGCGGCGCTGCTTGTTGGAGCCCTGGCGATTGCGTCGCTGATGGTGTGGTCCGGCATGCAGAATAAGGATTCCACACTCGAAATTCGTGCCTCACGGCAGGGCGGCAGCATTCCCGACGGCTTTTATGTCTGGCACCACCTGGATGCCAACGGTATCCGCTTTAAAAGCATTACGCCGCTCAATAACACCCTATTGGTCACGTTTGATTCCAGCGCACAGAGTGAGGCGGCAAAAGAAGTCCTAAACCGCACGCTGCCCCAGGGGTATGTTATTGCTCAACAGGATGGAGACAAAGACGCGCTAGCCTGGCTCTCTATACTACGTCCTGACCACAACCACCTCGGCTAGTCCCCCCTTCTTTCAGTCTGAATTTGCTATCCTCTTCTGGGTTTTTAGCAGATTCATGACTATGCTTTACCCGTTTTCACCGCTATTTATCAGCGTTTTTTCACCACAATGGAACGATGCATGGAGTATGATCGTCCGATACTTTTATGAATCGTCTTAACAAACAATGGAAGGTTTAACCATGAATTACCGCACCGTACTGGCACTGGCTTTACTCACGCTAACTTCTGCCGCACAGGCAAATACCCTTTGCAGCGAGAAAGAGCAGGATATTCAACGCGAGATTGGCTATGCGGAAAAACACAACAATCAGCACCGTATTGATGGCCTGAAAAAAGCGCTGAGTGAAGTGCGTGAAAACTGCAGCGACGCAGGTCTGCGCGCTGAACACCAAAAGAAGATTGCCAAACAAAAAGCTGAGATCGAAGAGCGTAAAGCCGATCTCATCGAAGCCCGCCAGAAGGGCGACCCGGACAAAATCACCAAACGTGAAAAGAAACTTGCGGAAGCAGAAGATAGCCTCAAAGCTTTAGAGAAGCGTGATTACTGATTGTGTAGTCGCAGACTTTAAGGATCCATCTCAAACACTCGGAGAGAACTATGTCAAAAGATACTACGTCAGAACATTTACGCGCTGAGTTGAAATCCCTGGCAGATACGCTTGAAGAAGTCCTGAGTGCGTCCACGGACAAGTCAAAAACTGAACTGGACAAACTGCGTGCCAAAGCGGAAAAAACGCTAAAAGAGAGCCGGGATCGCCTGGGCGAAACCAGCGAGGCCATCGCCAAACAAACCCGTGAAGCGGCCGCCAAAGCGGATGATTATGTTCGCGAGAATCCGTGGACCGGCGTAGGCATTGGTGCGGCGGTCGGCGTCGTGCTGGGTGTGCTGCTGGCTCGTCGCTAATATGGCGGATTCTCACCAAAGCCAGGGGCCGGGCAAAAGCGTGCTTGGCGTTGGCCAGCGGCTGGTGACGATTCTGGTCGGCATGGTCGAAACGCGTGTGCGTCTTGCCGTGGTCGAGCTGGAAGAGGAAAAAGCACACATCGTCCAGCTGCTGCTGATGCTCGGCCTGACCATGCTGTTCGCCGCCTTTGGCTTAATGAGCCTGATGGTGCTGATTATCTGGGCCGTTGATCCGCAGTATCGTCTTAACGCCATGATTGCTACCACCGCCGTCCTGCTGTCGCTGGCATTGATCGGCGGTATCTGGACGCTGCGAAAGTCCCGTCAATCAACCCTGCTGCGCCACACCCGGCGCGAGCTGGAAAACGACAGGGACCTGCTGGAAGAGGATAAGCGATGAGTGATGCAGAACGCGTCAAACGCAAAGCCTATTTACTCAGTCAGGTTCAGCAGCAGCGGCTCGATCTCAGCGCCGCAAAACGCGACTGGCTGCAGGTCACCAGCCCCTACGATCGCGGCTGGAACACTTTAGTCAGCCTGCGTAGCTACGCGATGATCGCCAGCAGCGTGTTGGCAATCTGGACGGTGAAGCACCCCGGTAAACTCATGCGCTGGGCCAAACGAGGATTTGGCGCCTGGAGCACCTGGCGGCTTATTCGTAACACGCTTAACACCCCCTCGCGCTAAACTTAAACACCGCCTCTGGCGGTGTTTTTATTTCTGCCCTTCTCTTCCTTACCTCGTATTTTTACTTTCCTGACTTAGTTTCCTCAGGATATTTGAAGAACTTAGACAGTTTTCCTTGCTAACAATCTTTTTTCACCCCGTCTATTATCCTCCCCATCGACAGCAAACATCGGTAATCACTGGAGTTTGCGCACCTTTTAAGCCCTGGCCGAGTAAGCCGGAAAAGAAGAACCGCTGGAGAGTAAAATGAAAAAATTAGAAGATGTTGGCGTACTGGTTGCTCGTATTCTGATGCCAATCCTGTTTATTACCGCTGGCTGGGGCAAAATCACCGGTTATGCAGGTACACAGCAGTACATGGAAGCGATGGGCGTGCCGGGCGCACTGTTGCCGCTGACCATTCTGCTTGAGTTCGGCGGCGGTCTGGCCATTCTGTTTGGCTTCCTGACCCGCACAACCGCGCTGATCACCGCGCTGTTTACCGTGCTGACCGCGTTCCTGTTCCACAGCAACTTTGCTGAAGGCGTGAACTCCATTATGTTCATGAAAAACCTTACCATCGCAGGTGGCTACCTGTTGCTGGCGGTCTTCGGCCCGGGCGCAATCAGCCTTGACCGCGTCCTGAATAAAAAATGGTAAGCGTTCTATACTGATGAACACCGAGAAAGCGAAGACACCGTCTTCGCTTTTTTGCTATTGAGGAGGAGAAAAAATGGGACAACTCATCGACGGCGTCTGGCATGACGTCTGGTACGACACCAAATCGACCGGCGGCCGCTTTAAACGCTCTGAATCCGCCTTCCGCAACTGGCTGACTGCCGATGGTGCAGCAGGCCCCTCCGGCAAAGCAGGATTCGCCGCAGAAAAAGATCGCTATCATCTGTATGTGTCTCTCGCCTGCCCCTGGGCGCATCGGACGCTTATCGTGCGCAAGTTAAAAGGCCTCGAGCCATTTATTTCCGTTTCCGTCGTTAACCCGCTGATGCTGCAAAACGGCTGGACGTTCGCGGAAGATTTCCCGGAGGCAACCGGCGACACGCTTTACCACCACGACTTCCTGTATCAGCTTTACCTGCAGGCCGATCCTCATTACACGGGCCGCGTGACGGTGCCCGTACTTTGGGATAAGAAAAACCAGACGATCGTCAGCAACGAGTCCGCAGAAATCATTCGGATGTTTAATACGGCCTTTGATGCGCTTGGTGCACGAGCTGGAAACTATTACCCCGACGAGCTCAAAAGCGAGATTGATGAGCTGAACGGCTGGATTTATGACACGGTAAACAATGGCGTGTACAAAGCGGGCTTTGCCACTTCTCAGGAAGCCTACGATGAAGCCGTTGAAAAAGTCTTCATCTCCCTGGCGCGTCTGGAGCAAATTCTTGGTCAGCATCGCTACTTAACCGGCCCGCAGCTAACCGAGGCAGATATTCGCCTGTGGACGACCCTGGTCCGTTTTGATCCGGTGTATGTCACCCACTTCAAGTGCGATAAATACCGCATCAGCGACTACCCAAATCTTTACGGTTTCCTGCGTGATATCTATCAGTTACCCGGCGTCCGTGAAACGGTAAGCTTCCCGCATATCCGCACCCACTATTATTGCAGCCACAAAACGATCAACCCAACCGGCATCATTTCCATCGGCCCTGCACAAGATTTAGACGAGCCGCACGGGCGAGATGAGCGGTTTAGGAAGAGTTAAGAATATTCAGCGCAACAACGATTTACGGCCTATGCATTCACGACTATTCTTGAATCGATCGCTTCCCGTTCAGGTGATTGTCGGATAATCAAGGCAGGCCTTAGATGGATTGGTATTTCAAAGCATTAAGAAATTACATTGGGTTTGGCGGGCGTGCTCGCCGCAAAGAGTACTGGATGTTTCATCTGGTGAACTTCATCCTGGCGGGCGTGCTGAGCGTGCTGGATAAAATGCTTGGGCTGCACATCGCCAAGGATGAAGGGGCGCTCACCACGATTTATACCGTTCTGGTTTTCCTGCCGCTTTGGGCAGTCCAGTTTCGCCGCCTGCACGACACCGACCGCTCAGCCTGGTGGCTGTTGCTGCTGTTAATCCCGATTGTCGGCTGGCTGATTATTCTGGCATTCAACTGCCAGGATGGCACACCGGGAACTAACCGCTTTGGGCCAGATTCTAAAGCCCCCGAACTCTACTAAACAAAAAGGGCGTACCGTCAGGCACGCCCTTTTTTATCGTCAGGCTCTGCGCTTAAAACGCTTGCTCACTCTGCTGTTCAGCTTTCTTCGCCAAACCATCCAGCAGTTTCTGATGAATACCGCCAAAGCCGCCGTTGCTCATGACCAGAATATGATCGCCAGGCTGGGCCGTTTTCACTACCATCTCCGCGAGCGTGTCCACATCCGCACTCCAGTGTGCTGGCTGCACGCACGCTTCCGCCACTTCAGCAACCTGCCACGGAATGTGCTGCGGTTGAAGCAGGAACACTTCGTCCGCGCGCCCCAGAGAAGGGGCCAGATCGTCTTTGCATACTCCCATTTTCATGGTGTTAGAACGAGGTTCCAGCACGGCCAGAATGCGAGCGGTACCGCCCACTTTCCCGCGCAGGGCAGCAAGCGTAGCCAGAATCGCCGTCGGGTGATGAGCAAAATCATCATAAACGGTGACGCCATGCGCTTCACCGCGCAGTTCAAGACGACGACGGGCGTTCACGAAACTACCCAGCGCCTGAGCTGCGTCAGCAGGAGTAACGCCAACGTGGCGGGCAGCGGCAATGGCCATCAGGCCGTTATGCATGTTGTGTTCGCCGACCAGTTGCCAGTTCACGGTGCCCACGCATTCGCCGTCCAGGTAAACTTCCCACTGCGAAGCATCGGTCGTCAGCTTCTTCGCCTGCCAGTGGCCCTGATCGCCCACCAGCTCCTGCTCGCTCCAGCAGCCCATCGCCAGGGTTTGCTTCAGATTGACGTCGTTTTCCGGCCAGATAATTTTGCCCTGGCCTGGGACAATGCGTACCAGGTGATGGAACTGCTTTTGGATCGCTTTCAGATCGTCAAAGATATCCGCGTGATCGAACTCGAGGTTATTGAGGATCAGCGTCCGCGGGCAGTAATGGACAAATTTGGAGCGTTTGTCGAAGAACGCGCAGTCATATTCATCGGCTTCAATAACGAAGAAGGGGCTATCGCCCAGGCGCGCAGATACGTCAAAGTTGCCCGGTACGCCGCCAATGACAAAGCCAGGCTTATAGCCACAGGCTTCAAGGATCCAGGTCGCCATGCCGGCGGTGGTGGTTTTACCGTGCGTCCCCGCCACCGCAATCACCCAGCGGTCACGCAGCACAAAGTCATGCAGCCATTGCGGGCCGGACATATACGGAATGCCCTGCTCCAGAACGGCTTCCACGCACGGATTACCGCGCGTCATCGCGTTGCCGATGATCACCAGATCCGGGTGTGAGTCGAGCTGACTGGCGTCATAACCTTCGATTAACGAAATCCCCTGCTCTTCGAGCAGCGTACTCATCGGTGGGTAAACATTGGCGTCCGAGCCCGTCACTTCATGCCCTAAAGAGCGTGCCAGCATCGCCAGGCCGCCCATAAAGGTGCCACAGATCCCTAGAATATGAATGCGCATACGAAACTATCCTTTCTTTGTTTGGCGCACATTCTAACCGCATGGCTGCGGAGGCGAAACGCATTTCAGGATATTCCTTATCTTGCTGGCGCGATTCACCTGTGCGCGACAATTTGAAAATTTGTTAAGATTGTTGCGATCGCTTTATCCAACATAATGATGCAGGGAAAGTGTTATGAAAACGTTAGGTGAATTTATTGTCGAAAAGCAGCATGAGTTTTCCCATGCTACCGGTGAGCTCACGGCTTTACTATCGGCAATAAAGCTGGGCGCTAAAATCATCCACCGCGATATCAATAAGGCCGGTCTGGTCGATATCCTGGGGGCGAGCGGTGCCGAAAACGTGCAGGGCGAAGAGCAGCAAAAACTCGACCTGTTCGCGAATGAAAAACTGAAGGCAGCGTTAAAAGCGCGCGGTATTGTGGCCGGTATCGCTTCCGAAGAAGAAGACGAGATCGTGGTCTTTGAAGGCGCCGAGCAGGCAAAATATGTCGTGCTGATGGACCCGCTTGACGGATCTTCTAACATCGATGTCAACGTGTCCGTTGGCACCATTTTCTCTATTTACCGCCGCATTACGCCAGTCGGCACGCCGGTCACCGAGGAGGATTTCCTCCAGCCAGGTAACCAGCAGGTTGCTGCAGGCTACGTGGTTTACGGCTCATCAACGATGCTGGTTTACACCACCGGCTGCGGCGTACACGCCTTCACCTACGATCCTTCTCTCGGCGTGTTCTGCCTGAGCCAGGAACGTATGCGCTTCCCGGAGAGAGGCAACACCTACTCCATTAACGAAGGCAACTACATTAAATTCCCGACCGGCGTGAAGAAGTACATCAAGTTCTGCCAGGAAGAAGATGCCGCCAGCAAGCGCCCGTACACCTCGCGCTACATTGGCTCCCTGGTCGCGGACTTCCATCGTAACCTGCTGAAAGGCGGTATTTATCTTTACCCAAGCACCGCCAGCCACCCGGAAGGCAAGCTGCGTTTGCTGTATGAGGGCAACCCAATGGCGTTCCTCGCGGAACAGGCCGGCGGAAAAGCCAGCGACGGGAAAGAGAGAATTCTGGATATCATCCCAACCACGCTGCACCAGCGCCGCCCGTTCTTCGTCGGCACGAAACACATGGTCGATGACGTAGAGCGCTTTATTCGCGAATACCCGGACGCCTGATGACAACGGCGTGCCGCCGCCATACCAGCAGCGGCACGCTGAAAATCAGAGGACGAAAGTGCGCTTAACTCGCTCGGAAACGCAGAAATAAGGGATCCAGATACAGGCCCCAAAGAAGTTACGCATCAACGTTTTTGCCGCGTCAAAATCGATCGGCACTTCGAAGAAGGCCTTGGCGAAGTAAAGATCCAACGCCTGGAAAACGATTCCTGCCACGAACAACACAATATAGTAGCGTGGTAGCTGGCGCTTTTTACGGAAAAAGAGGCTAGAAACGTAAATGGCCGAGGCAAACAGGCCTGCAAACCCTACGGCTTCGAAAATCAGTACTCCCCAGGCAGCCCCGGTAAAATAATCATAATTATTCGTTATTATTTTCAGAGTGTTAACGAAAGCGATAAAGTTGAACAGAACCGAAAGCACCAAACCCAGCGCGGGGACATAAAGCCAGCCACGGATACGTTTAAACTCTTTCTCCTCACACACAGCGCAGTAATCGCTGTCTTTTATCGCTTCGTTATCACACTGAATGCAGATTGCCATAGATCCCTCTTAAAAATCCTAACAGATTGTTTATACGTTAAATTTTTATATTAGAGCAAAGCCGGGGGATGAATCACCCCACCAAAATGAGTAGCGGCGAGGACAAAATGCCGTTCACCGCTACGAATGACTGTTGATTAATAGCGGAACGAAGCCATCGCGGCGACCAATTGCTGCGACTGTTCTTCAAGCGAATGCGTGGCCGCAGTGGATTGCTCAACTAAAGCCGCATTCTGCTGTGCCGCTTCATCCATCTGGCTGACCGCAATATTGACCTGCTCAATACCGTGGCTTTGCTCGTTAGACGCGTTGGCAATTTCGCGAACCAGTTTGGTCATACGCATAATTTCTTCGGCGATTTCGTCCATCGTTTCCCCGGCCTGTTGCGCAAGCTCGCTGCCCTCACCCACGTGAGTTTGCGAATCGGAAATCAAGGTGCGGATCTCTTTTGCTGCCTCAGCGCTGCGGCTTGCCAGGGTACGAACTTCACCGGCTACTACGGCAAAACCACGGCCTTGTTCACCTGCCCGGGCGGCTTCCACCGAAGCGTTAAGCGCCAGAATATTGGTCTGGAAAGCGATGCCGTCGATAACGCTCAGAATGTCGGCAATACGTCCTGCGCTGCCGGAAATATCGCGCATTTTTTCAATCACGTAGCAAACCATTTCGCTGCCGCGGTCGGCGGTATCGGAGACGACTTTCGCCAGCTTGTGCGCCTGCTCGGCGTTATCGGCATTTTGCTTCACCGTCGCCGTAATTTGCTCCATGCTGGCCGCCGTTTCCTCCAGCGAGGTCGCCGTGGACTCCGTACGCTGGGAAAGATTGAGGTTGCCCGCCGCCAGCTCACGGCTGCCGGTATCAATCTGGGAAGAGGCATCCCGCACGCGGCTGACCGACTCCACCAGCGAGGTTCTCATCGCCACGATCGCGCTGGCAAGACGGCCAAATTCGTTGTTGCCCGTTTGCGGGAGCGGTTGGGTTAAATCGCCATCGGCCACGTACTCCAGTTGATGAATCGCCTCATCCAGTGGCTTCAACAGCAGGTGGCGCAGCGCCAGCCAGACCAGCACAATAATCGCGGCGGTCAGCAGCGCGGCAAAAATAATAAAGCCCAGAACAAGGGTCTTGTGCAGCTGAACGGCAGCCACTTCGCTGTTTCCGCGCGTTTCACCCCAGCTCTGGAAAGCCTGCACGTCATTATCAAACTTCTGCCCCAGCGGGATCAGGCTTTTTTCCAGCAGGTCGTAATACTCGTCCGGGCTTTGCTTTTGCAGCGCGGCAAGCATCGGCGTAATACCTTGCGCCTGATAGGCACCAAAGCTCTTTGCCAGGCCGGTAAGCAGGGCGTTACCCTGGTCGTCATTCACGCCGCTGTCGATGACGGACTTAAGGTTTTTCTGCGCCAGCCCAACTTCACCCACGATCTTCTGCGTGGCTTTTGTCGCGTCGTCCAGCATGCCAATTTCCATCTGGCGTACCGCCTGGCTTGCCTCGTTTCGGGCGCGAAGCAGCAGAATATAGCCATCGCTAATGCGCACCATTTGCTCACCCTGCAGGCGGTTGATGCGCTCAAGAGAAGTGGAACTTTGCTGCAGGGCATAAATGCCGATGCCGCTTACAACCAACAGCAAGAACGTCATAACCGCTAACAGCGTCAGCAGCCCCGTGCGAATCGACAAATTTCTCAACATGCTTAATTCCCGGTTTAACGATGGCTCATGAATAAAGTAGTGAGCGTGTTATCGGCAATTTTCGGAAAATGTTTAATCAATTTGCGTTATTTACGTTCGTTAAGTGCTTGTTGCCATGATGTTTAACTCAATTATGACAATGAAATGACTCAAGATTTGAGTAGCCTGAAGCGGGGTATTTGACCCGTCGGGGGGCTCGCGGTCAAAAAACAGCAAAAGACATTTAATCGCAGTTGGCTATAATATCGGGCACTTGAAATACACCAGGTTAAAGGAAACAGACATGAGCTTACTCAACGTCCCAGCGGGTAAAGATCTGCCGGAAGACATCTACGTTGTTATCGAAATCCCTGCTAACGCCGATCCAATCAAATACGAAGTAGACAAAGAGAGCGGCGCGCTGTTTGTTGACCGTTTCATGTCTACTGCAATGTTCTACCCGTGCAACTACGGTTACATCAACCACACCCTGTCTCTGGACGGTGACCCGGTTGACGTACTGGTCCCAACCCCATACCCGCTGGAGCCAGGTAGCGTGATCCGTTGCCGTCCAGTTGGCGTTCTGAAAATGACCGACGAGTCTGGCGAAGATGCAAAACTGGTTGCGGTTCCGCACACCAAGCTGAGCAAAGAATACGATCACATCAAAGATGTGAACGACCTGCCAGAACTGCTGAAAGCGCAGATCACTCACTTCTTCGAGCACTACAAAGATCTCGAGAAAGGCAAATGGGTGAAAGTTGACGGCTGGGATAACGCCGAAGCTGCTAAAGCTGAAATCATCGCTTCTTTCGAACGCGCTGCTAAGAAGTAAGTTAGCCCGCCTGAAAGAAAAAACACCGCCTCAGGGCGGTGTTTTTGTTTATTCGAGGATGGCCTGAAAACGTGCCAAAACTTCCTCGACAATGTCTGCCGGAACGGTTTCAAGTTTCTGTGCTCCACGGCATTCAAGATCGACCATTCTGGCTTGATTAATTAACACCACGCCACAGGTCTCTGTCCCGCATCCGCTAAGTGAAACGGCAAAACCTGCGTCCCTTGCATAATTTCCGCCCTGGGTTATAGGTGCCACTAGCGCAGTGCCCGTCTGGTTAAATGCCCGGGTTGAAAGCACAAGAGCAGGACGGCCTTCTCCCTGTTGCTCCCGGCCAACGGCGGGATTGAACCCCACGAGAACAATATCTCCCCTTTCAAAACCCCCGCGTCTCACCAAACTTCTTTCCCGACCGGGTTATCCTTGCCCCAAATGTCTTCTTCAGAAACTTTTGGTGCCGACGGGTCGCCCTGAGCCAACAGTTCGTCCAGCGTGTATTTCTTCCTTATGGGTTTCATGATCAGTTGATTATTCATCACTTCAGCCTCCAGGCTTTGTCCAATTTTTACGCCTAGTTCATCCATTAGTGCTCCGGGAATGACCATACCAGCACTGTTCCCCCATTTTTTGATGGTAATGCGCATACGCTCTCCTGACATGGCATGTTATACAAAGTATAAACAACACTGTACAAGATGTCGCCAGTTATAAGCGGAAAGGGCCGGAATAGCCAGCAAGGAAAAGATGCTGATTAAAAATATGGGAAGTACTTTCCAAAGCGTGCTGCAAAATCAGGTAAGAGGATAATTCGCTGGGAAGCAGGCAAAAAAACGGCCATGTGTTGGCATGGCCGCTTAGGTGTGATTAATACTTTTCTCGATCCAGCCAGTTCCCGCTGTCGATTCGGGTTAACCCCTCGACAGGACGCTGATAGACATACATCCACGCGCCGCCGTATGGAGTCTGAATCAGCTGACGGCTGTACTCTCCCCCTTTGGTGCGCAGAGCGTCCAGCTCAGAAAGCGTAGAGGCGTCTATCCGGTAAACTTCGCCGGAAACCACGCCATCACCCGGCACGGCGCCTGGATAATGCCCAAGGCTATACAACACGTAGTTTTCCTGCGTGTGGTCGCCCAGCCACTGGGCGTTGGTCATCCAGTGACTGTTGCCTTGTTTGCGTCGTAAACTGCCGTAAACAAATATTCGCATTGCTAAAACTCAAACTGATAGAGCAGATCTAGTGCCTGATCTACGCCAGACACCGCTTCCAGATACAGCTTAGGCATCAGACGATAACGTAACGTTAACGTCGCCAGAGAGTCAAAAATACCTACGCCATATTTAACCTGTAGACCCGGCAGTACATAGCCGCTAACCACCACCTGAGAGGAATCACCCACCCCCGCGGTGTCGAGCGCCAGATTGCTTACGCCAAACGTCTCGCCGATTTTACCCACAACCTGACCACTTTGTGCAACCCCCAGGCCCACAAGCATCGACGTCATCGCGTCGCCGTCGTTACCGGAAGTGTCTAAACCCTGGCCGCGAAGCAGGTAGGACAAGGCTTCCTGCTGGGACATCGCCGGATCTGAGAATATTTCAGCTTTGGGTTCATCTGCCGGGCCGGTCACACGCACGCCAGCCGTCACGCTGTTTTCGGTCGAGTCCGGGTTACGGATAGCTTCAATATTCAGGTACGGGTTGTCCGGCGGGCCGGAGAACAGCAGTTCGCCTTTGCGGACGATAAGATCCTGGCCGTAAGCATGGAAACGGCCCTGAGGAATGTTGATCTGGCCGTTGAGGCCGAGTCCCTGCTTGTCCTGCACCATTTTCAGATCGCCGGTCAGGCGCGCTTTCAGGCCAAAAGCGTCCAGCCGCACGTTGTTGCCGACGTGAATCGTCAGGTTGCTGTTGATCGGGATCCCGGCGGATTTAGGGTTAACCGGCTTCAGATCTTTATCCAGCATCACTTCATCACTTGAGACACCCACGGCGCTGTCCGGCACATCATGTACCACGATACGCGCCCACGGCACATCAACGTTCCCGTTGAGGGTAAACAGGCTTGGTGTGGCCACAAATTCAATATCCGGGGAAACGTCCAGGCGCACCATCGGCGGCACGGTAATGCGCACTTTGCTACCTTTCGCGGCTATGCGCGCCCGCCAGTTGTCGATTTGCGTCCAGTCGGCGTCGCCGCTTAACACAATCTGGCCTTGCTTAGTGCGCACCACGCCCTGCAGGGTGGAGTTCATCCCGTTGAAGTTCATGGCAATCTGGCTTGGCTGCATCTCGAACGGCATAAAGTTGCCTTCAACATCGACGCCATTGAGCTGCATTTGCCCGAACATCTGTGGCCGTTCAAGGTTGCCACCGAGGCGTAAGTTCGCGTTCAGCGTACCATCCGCTTTTTCGCCTTTCGAGAAGATGGCGTTGGCAATCGCCAGGGAGAAGTTGCGAATATTGACGTT
This sequence comes from Amanita fuliginea, assembly GCA_023014435.1. NCBI lineage: Eukaryota > Fungi > Basidiomycota > Agaricomycetes > Agaricales > Amanitaceae > Amanita > Amanita fuliginea. The sequence goes on from JAEBUQ010000004.1 coordinate 3,055,703, forward strand.
GCCGCCGAGGTTACGTCGCCCCTGTGGGTCGGTGATTTGAACCTGGCCGTCAAACTGCCCGTTATTCGCCACCTTCACCAGCCAGCCAAGCTGGGCGCGGTTATTCTTCAGTTCGGCGTTAAGGTCTAGCGTGTCGAAGGCAACCGGCAAGGTATTGCCGTTCACTACCTGCGCCACCTTCACGCCGCGCCCGCTGAGCGTTACCTGGCCCTGCGGCAGGCCGCCAGCTTCGCTGTCCCAGCTCACGTCAGCCTTACCGGTAAACACGCCGCTGGCCTGAGTATCCGCAGGCATCAACGGCTTCAGCATGGCCAGATCGAAGCGGTTGAGGTTCACCAGCGCCCGGCCTTTCGCCCCGGCGTCGATAGTTTGCGGCACACACAGCTCGGCGTTCGGGTTTACCCAGCAGTGCGGGCCAATGGCGATTCTCTGCTCTTTGTTGCGGAAGTCCAGCGTCAGCTCGCGGTTGAGCGCCCACGGCCCTACCGGCGTATCAAAACGGGTATCCGTTAACTTGCCGCGCCAGCGCTCTTCGTTACGGTCGAAGCTGCCGCTCAGGTTAAGGCGCCCGGAAACGGGTTCACCCTGAATACGCAGTTGAAGCTGGTGCTGCTTCTCATCACCTTTGGCGTCCAGCGTGACGAGATCTACTTTCACGCCAGGCTGAGCAACACGTTCTACGCGCAGGTTGAGGTTCCCGGCGATTTGGTCGCTCGATTTTACATCACCTTTCAGCAGAACACGGGCAATCGTCAATTCCTGCCAACGCAGGCCATTAGCGGTCAGGTCAGCCAGCAATTGTGGCGCTTTTACGTCGCCGCGAACCTTCACGATCCCTTTCGCCGTCCCACCTAAACCAGGCAAGGCGTTGTCCAGATTCGGGGCATTTATGTTGGCGTCGAGGTTAAGATCTTTTTCGCCAAGTTCGCCTTTCACGTCTACCGTGTTGCGCCCCAGCTCCAGATGCAGGCCCGGCACTTTCCACTGCATGTAGCTGTTGCCCTGCAGCGTGCCTTCCACATTGACCTTATTCTGCTTCACGTTGCCGGCAAGCTTCAGCTCTGAAATATCCAGCTGCCAGCTGCCGCCATACAGGCTGCCCCGGGTTTTGATCTTGCCGTCCAGCTTCGCGGGCCAGTCCGGGAACTGCTTCGCCGTGTTGATGCCAGCCAGCGTTAATTCCCCCTGCCAGCTGATGGCTTTGCTCCAGTCCACCAGCGCTTTCAGGTCGGTGTTGCCCTGCAGCGCAGCCACACGCAGCTTATCGAGGCTAAACTGCTGTTCGTTGCCTTTGCCATCCAGCGTGATAGTGGCAGGCGGAACCTGGTCGCCCTTCACGGCTGTGCTAAAGGCCAGCTTGTAGTCGGTCATTTTGCCGGTCAGGCGCAGTTTCAGATTGTCAGCCTGATACTGCTTCGCGCCGGTCAGCGGCCAGGCAAGCTGCTTGCTGTCCAGTTCGACGTTGAGCGGCAGCCCGGCTTCAGCCAGGCGGGTTTGGGCATTCAGCTGCATCCCTACCGGCCCCGAAAGGTTGACACCCACCTTCAGCTCGTCGCGCAGCGCACCGCCCACGGTCATCTTCACTTTTTCGCCTTTCAGCGGGTCGATGTTCAGCGTGCTGTTAAGCGTTAAATCAACCGGCCAGTTGTCGCGCAGCTGCGCGCTGCCGGTGGCGTTGACCAGCCCCTGCGAGGAGTCTACATCCAACGCATCCAGCTTGAGATTGCCGTCGATGCTGCTCACTTTCAGCAGCAGAGAGTTGACCAGCAAATCCGTATCGCCGGTCAGGCGCAGACGCGCCCCGCGGAATTCCTGAATATTCAGATTTACCGGCAGATTCACATCCGTCATTTCCGGCAGCAGCGGCTTCTCAAACAATTGCTTCAGCGTTTCCCCGAGCGGCGCTTCTTCCGGCTGAGGGTTTTGAATTTTCGGCTCAACAATCTCTTCTTTTGCCACCTGCGCGGCTTTCGGCAACGCAATCAGCAAACCTTCCAGCGATGTCGGGGTCAGCGTCAGGTTACGCTGCTCCCAGGTCAGGCCGCTGGTGAAGTCCATCACCGAGACGGTGGTGTCGTCGATTTTCACGTTAACGTTATTCAACGCCACGCGGCTCAGGGTAATCGGGTACGGCGTGGAGAGATTCAGCGGGCCGCTGTCCTCTTCCTGCACCGGGGCAGACGGCGGCATTTTTTTCGTGTCGACCGCAATATCTACATCTTTCAGCGAAAAATCATTTACGCACAGGCTGCTGTGCCACAGGCAGTTTAGCTTTACCGCAAGATGAACCTCGCCCGCACGCACGGCGACTCCGGGCTGCTCATAACGCAGGTTCTTTAACGTCAGATTGCGCCAGCCGCCGTCAACCTGGGCGATATTCAGCCCCGGCACCCAGCGATTAGCGCCTTTAAACAGCAAATGCAGGCCCGGCGTCGTCCCCACCAGGAACCCGACTGCCGCGATCAGCAGTACAATCACAGCCAGCACCGCGAGGCTTATTTTCTTCCAGCGACTCATAGTTCAGGCCCCAAACCGATGTAAAACTGTAAACCGTGCTCTTCCTTGTCACCCACCGGTACGGCGAAGTCGAGCTTGATAGGCCCAACCGGGGATTGCCAGCGCACGCCAACACCCGCGCCGGTTTTGAAGTTGCTGCGTTTGATGTCATTCACCGCTTCACCGGAGTCAACAAACGCCGCGCCCCACCATTTGCCGGTCACGTTGTACTGGTACTCCAGCGAGCCGGTCGCCAGTTTGGAAGCCCCCGTTAACTTGCCGTTGCTATCTTCTGGCGATATCGATTTGTATTTATAGCCACGAATACTGCGGTCGCCGCCGGCGAAGAAACGCAGATCCGGCGGCACTTTTTTGAAGTCGTTGGTTTCGATCCACCCCACATTGCCGCGCACGACAAAACGGTGTTTTTCATACAGCGAACGGATCCAAACGTTTTGCGCCTGGAACACGCCGAAATCGACGCCGGAACCCCAGGCCGTATTAGAGACATCGATCGAGTAACGCTGTGAGTCACCCCACGTGGGCATCAGGCCCCCCCGCGAGCGGGTACGATTCAGGCTAACGCCAGGATAAAGCAGCATTGTCGTGTTGGTGACGTCGGCCTGGGTAAAGTGGTCGAGGCTCCAGCGCAGGTTAACGGCGCGCTGCCAGCCACTGGACATATCCCAATAGCGGGACAGCGCCACGGTAGTGGAGTCAGATTGGGTATCGTTGAGATCGGTTCGCTTAAAACCGCCCTGGATCAGGTAATACTGCTCCAGCGGGCTTTTTAACAGCGGAACTTTGTAGCTGAAGTCGAGCGTTTGCTCCGGGCCGGAAAGGCTGGTGCTGGTTGTCAGGCTGTGGCCGTAGGAGTTCATCCACGGTTTTTTCCAACTCGCCTTCACGCGCGGCCCCACGTCCGTGGAGTAACCCACCCCGGTTTCAATGGTGTTTTCAGTGCGCGGCGTCACCACGCCCTGCAATGGCAGCACTTTAGTCTGGCGTGATTTGTCAAATTCGGGCGCCACTACCACGGAGTTAAACCAGCCGGTGGCGGACAGGCGGCGGTTCAGCTCGGCCAGGTCACTCGACTGGTAATAGTCCCCTTGCTTGAAAGGCACCAAGTTTTGCAAATACTCTTCGCGAATCTGGGAGCCCTGAAAGGTCACCGCCCCAAAGCGATAGCGTTCGCCGCTGTCGTAGTCGATATCCCAGAATGCCTGATGCCTTTCGAGAGATACACCTAGCTGACTCTTACGGAAATCGCTGTCGAAGTAGCCCTTACGCAGCGCGATACTTGAGAGGCTTTTTTTGAAGTTATCGTAGTCAGCGTGATCGAGTACGGTGCCGATTTTGGGCCGCTTGGGCAGCAGCGCCAGATAGTCTTTATCGGTCCGCGCGCCACCGCGTAAAATCACGTCAGTGCCGCCAATTAACACCGGCTGCCCGGCATCAACTTTTGCCAGCAGAACCTGGCGCCCCCCGTTCTGCGGCGGTGGTTTGAGCGTAAAATTAATGATTGGCTCGTAGTAGCCCAGCGCCTTTAAACCAGCGCGAATGGCATCATCGACGCGCGCCTGGAAGCGACGATCCGGCGTCACTTCATCGCTTTCGATGGTGGAAAGCTGAGCACGGACGTTTTTTTGCAGTTCGCCGCTGAGTCCTTCAACCTGCAGGCGCACGCTCGCGGCGTTTGCCCATGTACTCGCCACACACAGGCCTGTAATACATAAAGTACGGATTCCTGGCACGTTTTCTCCTGAATATCCTTGTTCCCACCCCTGGAAGGAAACGTCATTCCCGCTCCGCGGATTAACAAAACCCTAACATTGAGGGTTGAAAATAACTCACTAGCCTAAATCTTTCTTATATGTAATGTAGTCTCTAACTTGTGTGTATTGTCTGAAATTGCACGACTGATGACAACAGCACGCTTTTTTTACCGATTTTCGGGAGATCCAACGCTATGTCATTCTTCGACAAAACGCACACCGTGACGCAGGCCGATGCCCTGCCAGGCCGCAACACGCCGATGCCGGTGGCCACGCTGCACGTGGTTAACGAACACTCAATGACCAATGTACCAGATGGGATGGAAATCGCGCTGTTTGCGATGGGGTGTTTCTGGGGCGTAGAACGTCTGTACTGGGAAATTCCAGGCGTTTACAGCACCGCAGCAGGCTACAGCGGCGGCTACACGCCCAACCCAACCTATCGCGAAGTTTGCAGCGGCCAGACCGGCCATGCGGAAGCGGTGCGTGTGGTTTATGATCCGAAAGTCGTGAGCTACGAGCAGCTTTTGCAGGTGTTTTGGGAAAACCACGACCCGGCTCAGGGGATGCGCCAGGGCGGCGACGTCGGCACCCAGTACCGCTCGGCCATTTACCCGCTCACGCCGGAACAGGACAAAGCCGCCCACGCCAGCCTTGAACGTTTCCAGGCCGCGATGAATGACGCCGGTGATAAACGCCAGGTCACTACTGAAATCGCCAACGCCGGCCCGTTCTACTACGCGGAAGACGACCACCAGCAGTATCTGTACAAGAATCCGCACGGCTACTGCGGCATTGGCGGCATCGGCGTTTGCCTGCCGCCTCAGTAAGCTTCTCGATAAAGCCAGTCAACCGACTGGCTTTTTCTTTAACGTCGTTAACCAAAGCCAACCCACGCCTTTTGATTATTCACATCCAGCGTCGCGGAAGTATGCCCATTCCCGAGGCTGGCCATGCTGATGTTATTTGCCACACCATGCTTATTCAGCGCCGCCAGCATCGCCCGCACGTTACCCGCCGAGCCCTGATCGTTAGCTCCGACCAGAAACACCTCGGTTTTGTGCGCCGAAGGATACAAATGCCGGGACAGCATATCTTCCAGAGGAATTCCCCCTGAACCACTGCGCTGCGGGTTATCCATATGCAGCGCCAGGCTTTTCCCATCCTGAACAATCATCGCCGCCAGGCAAGGCGCCAGGTCGGTGGTGAACAAGGCAGTTTTCTGCCGGGGCGGCTGATGAATGACCTGCGCACGGTTATTGCCCTGGGCAAAAAACTGCAGTTTGTACCCTTCATCCGCAAAACGTTCATGTGAACGACGAAAAGGCACGCCCTGGTTGTGCTGATTCATCGCCAGCTGCAGCGTTTGCAGGGACCCCAACTGTAAAAGCGCTTTGGCCGGAAAAGTCTGCAGCGGGTTGCCGGACAGATTCAAATGTTTAAGGTGCGTCAGTGCGCCCAGGGAGTCAGGTAGCGCCGTCAGACCTCGTTCGCTCAGATCTAATGTTTCCCCACGGCACTGAAAGTTATTCATGATTTCGCTGCAGGCCGCCGCTCTGACTTTGCCTTCTTCCGCTGTAGGAGCCGCAGCGGTCCAATTCTTAAGATCGCCGTGTAAATCACTAGCGTGCAGGCCAGAGGAAGCGGTTTTCACCGCTGCCGTTGAGGATGTGGTGGAGAATGGTGGCAGACCTGAAGGTCGCGCCGTCGTAGAGTTAATATGCATAATCAGGCTCCGAAAATAGACTGCCTGTATGTGGACGTAACTCCCCCATCGGTTCCTTACACCTGCTGCTCTGCGGCATTAAGGGTGGTGGCTGGCTGGCGATTTAGGGCCGCCTGCAGCTGATGCCCGATCCAGCCTGCCGCCGAGTTCACGGCCACCGGGACCTTTTCCTGTAACGTTTGCGTCATTTTGTCCGCCACGGCGTCAGCGAGAATCTCAGCCGCAGGCACGGCAAAGAACACCGGGGCAGAGGCCACGACGTTGGTCGCATGGCTGATGGCGCTAAGCGATGCAGCATTCACTCTGGGGAAGGCGCTGGCAATCGCTCCGCCAATGGCGCTACGCAGGCTAATCACACCGGCAAAACCTCCGGCCAGCATCGCCGTTTTCCCAAGGCTCGGTGCAGAAAGAACGCTTGCCGTCGCTTTCAGGCTGTCTGTGGCAATGTCCAGGGGCAGCTTCGCCACGCGCTGAGCGGCGTTTTTAAGCGTATCGCTCACCACATGCGTATTTTTCAATTCAGTGAACCGCTGCTGCCAGTCGTTGCGCCCCAGCAAATACTCCGGCCCGGTTCGGCCTTTGCTTTCGTCCACCGCATGGAGAATAGCGCTCATTGCACCACCAGCCACCACACCACCCGCTGCGGACAGCCACGTATCGGCTTCACCGGCCACTTTCGCCCCGGCAAAATGCGTCAGCGTGGCCGCCGTCGCCAGGCGTGCAAGATTGCGGGCGGAATAGGTCTGAATGGCTAACCCGGTTTCTGCCACTGTCGTCAACAGGCTCGGTTTAAGATCTTTGATCGCTTCGCGCATGGCCGGATGCAGGTCGCTGTCTTTGGCAGACAGCCAGGGATTCGTTGCCGTGGCGCGGTTAAGCAGCGTGGTACCAATGGTGTCGGCAATGCTGGACTGCAGGCCAGCATGGAGACCAATTTCCGCCGCAGTGTGGGCAAAAGCACTCAACAACGGGACTTTATCGAAGGCGACAGACGCGGCGGCAAACGGAATAGCTCGCACGGCACCTCGCGCAACTTGCCCTAGCCTGTCCAGCTGGTGCCCTTTGGTCAGCACGGCTTCAACAGAGGCGGGCGTTTCCCCCATTTTATGTAATTCACGGGTTCTCGACTCAATCAGGGCATGCATTTCAGCATGGTTATCGCCGTTAATATGTTTGCCAAACAGCGCGCCAAGCTGGTGATGGATCGCGGCTTCATTGGCCGAGCCATAAACGCTGTCCCCCACAAAATGCAGGCTTTCATGCGCGCTGACGGCTGCAGAAGTGGCCACCGACGAGCTGGAAGCAATCGATGCCGGCCGCTGGCCGCCGTGTTCCGGCAAAGGAGGAGGTTCCGCCGCATGCCTGTGCGCGGAAGTAACGGAATTGACCATGTGAATGCTCTCCTGATAATGGGCTAACCGATCAGGTGAGTGGCAAAAAGAGACGAAAAGTTCCGGGGATAAAAAGAAGAAAAGCAGCTTATACAATGCGCTAACCGTTAAGCCCATTAATCAAAAAAACAGATCAATAAAAACCCGGCTAACCACCGGTTAAATTACAGCCTCTGGTAGCACATCCCTTCCTTACGCTATACTACTCCTTGAATTTGCTGGCTCGTTCACAAAAGCGGCCAGCATTTCTTGTGTTTGACCCCTAAGATTTATCCACTTTCCCCTTCCGAGGACCTGGCCACAACAGCCAGATAAATTATGTTAAACAGTATTTTGATAATACTTATCCTTATTGCTATTAGTGCCTTTTTCTCAATCTCTGAGATCTCGCTTGCCGCCTCTCGTAAAATCAAACTTAAGCTGCTGGCCGATGAAGGCAACGTCAATGCCCAGCGCGTGCTAAAGATGCAAGAAACGCCGGGCATGTTCTTTACCGTCGTACAAATTGGCCTTAACGCCGTGGCCATTCTCGGCGGTATCGTCGGCGATGCGGCTTTCTCACCGGCGTTTAAAATTCTGTTGGAGCGTTTTCTGGCTCCGGAACTCGCCGACCAGCTCAGCTTTATTATCTCATTCACCCTTGTCACCAGCCTGTTCATTCTGTTCGCAGACCTCACCCCGAAACGCATCGGTATGATTTCTCCCGAAACGGTTGCTTTACGTATTATCAACCCGATGCGCTTCTGTCTGTTTGTTTTCAGACCTCTGGTGTGGTTCTTCAACGGCCTGGCCAACGTCATTTTCCGCATCTTCAAGCTGCCGATGGTGCGTAAAGACGACATTACTTCTGACGACGTTTATGCGGTGTTTGAAGCCGGCGCGCTGGCGGGCGTACTGCGTAAGCAGGAACACGAACTGATTGAAAACGTCTTTGAGCTGGAATCACGTACCGTGCCGTCCTCCATGACCTCGCGCGAAAACGTGATTTGGTTCGATCTGCACGCCGACGAGCAAAGCCTGAAGTCCACCATCGCTGAACATCCGCATTCCAAGTTCCTGGTGTGTAACGGCGATATCGATCACGTCGTTGGCTATGTTGATTCCAAAGAGCTGCTGAACCGCGTACTGGGCAACCAAAGCATGGCGCTGAACAGCGGTGTGCATCTGCGTAACGCCCTGATTGTGCCGGATACCCTGACGCTCTCCGAAGCGCTGGAAAGCTTTAAAACCGCCGGGGAAGACTTCGCGGTTATCATGAACGAATACGCGCTGGTGGTGGGCATCATTACCCTGAACGACGTGATGACCACTCTGATGGGCGACCTGGTCGGCCAGGGGATGGAAGAGCAAATCGTTGCCCGTGATGAAAACTCATGGCTGGTGGAAGGCGGCACGCCGATTGACGACGTGATGCGCGTGCTGGATATCGACGAGTTCCCGCAGTCCGGTAACTACGAAACCATCGGCGGGTTCATGATGTTTATGCTGCGTAAGATCCCGAAACGCACCGACTCGGTGAAGTTCTCCGGCTACAAGTTCGAGGTGGTGGATATTGATAACTACCGCATCGACCAGCTGCTGGTGACGCGTATCGACAATAAGCCTGTCGCGCTATCGCCAAAGCTGCCTGATGGTGAAGCGCCTCAGGAACAGTAGGCTTACCGCAGAAACATTAACGGCCCCTTCGGGGCCGTTTTTTTTACGTTCATCTATGGGCCTAGCCCATATCCGCCTGTAAGCGCATCACCTGGCGGTTGACCTCGGACATGACCGAGTAGTGCTGCTTATCCTTAACCTTCGGGACAAGGATTTTGCCCTTATCAAATTCGAAAGCGCCAACGTCCTTGATATACAACCGTCCACGGAACAGGATCTTCACGTACTTCGCCACCTGAAGGGGGTTGTAACGTTGGAAAATTTTCATTGTTCTTTACTCCTGCATGTTAACGCCTCTGCGAGCTACATTTGGCCCGACAAAATGAGGCGAAAAAGTTTGGTGCTCGAAAACTATAGTCCAGATATCGAAGGTCACCTAGTGTGTAGAAGTTTTTTTACTAAAAGATTACAAAGTTGCAGAACAATATTTTTAAATGTAAAAAACGGCAGCGTAAGCCTTCAAATTTCAGGGTTATGTGCGTCAGCCCGCAAACTGGCACTTTGCTTGCGGGACAGATGCTTATTCAGCACATATGCTTAAAACATTGGCCCAAGTGGTCGGATCACCTGCTAACAACAATAAGGAGTCACCGATGACCCTGCGCAAAACGCTGGCGCTGTCTCTTCTGCTGCTGCCGCTTATGGCCTCAGCCCATAACTTTGAAAATAACCAGCGCGTTTCCCCTATTGGTATTACCGACAAGGGCGAGCTGGTGCTGGATAACAGTAAGTTTAGTTATAAAAACTGGAATAGCGCGCAGCTGCCTGGGAAAGTGAGAGTCCTGCAGCATATTGCCGGCCGTTCGAGCGCCAAAGAAGAAAATGCGGCCATGGTCGAAGCCATCAAAGCGGCAAAATTCCCGCATGATAAGTACCAGACCACCACCATTGTGAATACCGACGACGCAATTGTTGGCACCGGCATGTTCGTGCGCAGCAGCATCGAAAGTAATAAGAAAGAGTTTCCGTGGTCGCAGTTTATCGTCGACAGCAACGGCGTAGCGGCGAAGGCGTGGCAGCTGCAACAGGGTGGCTCAGCTATCGTGGTGCTGGATAAAGAAGGCAGGATCCAGTTCGCCAAAGATGGTCCGTTAACCCAGCAGGAAGTGCAGCAGGTCATTAGCCTGCTGCAAGGGTTACTCAGTAAATAGAAACGCGGAAGCCGGGGTTCAGGAACGACTCACGCGGGGTATAGTCCAGCGGCTTGCCCTGCCAGTCATGAACGTGCGCCCCGGCAGCGACCGCCACCGCATGCCCTGCTGCGGTGTCCCAGATATTGGTTGGCCCAAAGCGAGGATAGAGCTGAGCCTGGCCGTCGGCCACCAGGCAGAACTTCAGCGATGAGCCAATGGCCGTGGTCTGGTGCTCGCCCATCTGCTGGAGATACTCTTTCAGCTCGCTATCGTTGGCGGCATGAGACCGGCTGACCACCACGCGCGGTGGACGGGCATCCCGCACATGAATCTGATTGCGTACGCCACACTCTTCTTTCCAGGCCTTCCCTTCTGCGGCGCTGTACATAATCTTCAGCACGGGCGCATAGACAACGCCCATCACCGCTTTCCCGCCTTCAATAAGCGCGATATTCACGGTGAACTCGCCGTTACGCTTCAGAAACTCTTTTGTACCATCCAGCGGATCGACCAGCCAGTAGCGCTGCCAGCTTTGGCGGGTATCCCACGACTGGGGATCTTCTTCTGACAGCACGGGAATCTCCGGCGTCAACGCTTTCAGCCCCTTCAGAATAATATCGTGCGCAGCCAGATCTGCCGCCGTCACCGGGGAGTCATCAAGCTTATGGGTTGCCTCAAGCGGCTTTACCCCGTCATAAACCTGCATGATAGCGACCCCGGCCTCGCGGGCCAGCTGGCAAATTTGTTCTAACATTCTCCACCTCGTGTTGTGTCTCTGCGCTACATCGAGCGAATAACTTATTGTTTTACTTATATCTCATTGCACCGCGATGCGCTATCTGTGAAGCATTTCTGGTTTACCGGGCAAAATTTCTGGCAGACTTCACAAAATTGTAAGCAACAGTCTGTATATACATTGCCCTTTGTGGCGTACCTCTAAAAAGGACATTTAAACATGATTAAGTTTAGCGCAACGCTTCTGGCGACGCTGATAGCCGCCAGCGTCAATGCGGCCACCGTTGACCTGCGGATCATGGAAACGACCGATCTGCACAGCAACATGATGGACTTCGATTACTACAAAGATACGCCGACAGAGAAGTTCGGTCTGGTACGCACCGCAAGTTTGATCAATGCCGCGCGCGGTGAAGTCACCAACAGCGTGCTGGTGGATAACGGCGACATTATTCAAGGCAGCCCGCTGGGCGATTACGCCGCCGCCAAAGGGCTAAAAGCCGGGGAAATTCATCCGGTTTATAAAGCGCTGAATACGCTCGACTATACGGTCGGCAACCTGGGCAACCACGAATTCAACTACGGCCTCGACTTCCTGCACAAAGCCCTCGCTGGCGCGAAATTCCCGTATGTGAACGCCAACATCATCGACGTGAAAACCCAGAAGCCGATGTTCACGCCGTACCTGATTAAAGAAACCGAAGTCAAAGACAAAGACGGCAAAACCCAGACGCTGCGCATCGGCTACATCGGCTTCGTGCCGCCGCAAATCATGACCTGGGACAAAGCCAACCTGAGCGGCAAAGTGACGGTGAACGACATCACTGAAACGGCGAAGAAATACGTGCCGGAAATGCGCCAACAGGGCGCTGATGTAGTCGTCGTGATAGCCCACTCGGGGCTGTCCAGCGAGCCTTATCAGGCGATGGCCGAAAACTCCGTTTATTACCTCAGCCAGGTGCCAGGCGTGGACGCCATTATGTTCGGCCATGCCCATGCCGTATTCCCAGGGAAAGACTTTGCCAATATTAAAGGGGTCGATATCGAAAAAGGCACCCTGAACGGCGTACCTGCCGTGATGCCGGGCATGTGGGGCGACCACCTCGGCGTGGTGGATCTGGTGCTGAACAACGATTCTGGCAGCTGGAAAGTCACCAGCAGCAAGGCGGAAGCGCGGCCAATTTATGACAGCGTAGCCAAAAAATCACTGGCGGCAGAAGATCAGAACCTGAAGAAAGTGCTGGAGCACGATCACACCGCAACCCGTGAGTTTGTCAGCAAACCGGTGGGTAAATCGGCGGACAACATGTACAGCTACCTGGCACTGGTGCAGGACGATCCCACCGTTCAGGTGGTGAATAACGCGCAGAAGGCCTACGTCGAGAAATACATTCAGGGCGACCCGGATCTTGCGAATCTGCCGGTGCTTTCCGCCGCCGCACCGTTCAAAGTGGGCGGACGTAAAAACGATCCGGCCAGCTTTGTTGAGGTCGAAAAAGGCCAGCTGACCTTCCGTAATGCCGCCGATCTCTACCTTTACCCGAACACGCTGGTGGTGGTGAAAGCGACCGGGAAAGAAGTTAAAGAGTGGCTGGAATGTTCCGCCGGGCAGTTCAATCAGATCGACGTGAACAGCACTAAGCCTCAGGAACTGATCAACTGGGACGGCTTCCGTACCTACAACTTCGACGTCATCGACGGCGTGAACTACCAGATCGACGTCAGCCAGCCGGCTCGCTACGACGGTGAATGCCAGATGGTGAACCCAAATGCCGAGCGCATCAAAGACCTCACCTTCAAGGGCAAACCTATCGACCCGAATGCCGTCTTCCTGGTGGCGACCAATAACTACCGCGCTTACGGCGGCAAGTTTGCCGGCACCGGCGACAGCCACATCGCGTTTGCTTCCCCGGATGAGAACCGCTCGGTGCTGGCTAACTGGATCGGCGCCCAGGGCGAGATTCACCCTGCGGCGGACAACAACTGGCGTCTGGCACCTATAGCCAGCAAGCAGCCGCTGGACATCCGCTTTGAAACCTCGCCAACCGACAAAGCCGCCGCCTTTATCAAAGAAAAAGGCCAGTACCCAATGAAAAAAGTCGCTAACGACGACATTGGTTTTGCTGTCTATCAGCTTGATTTAAGGAAGTAAGTGCCTCAGGCGTCCCGTTTCTCGCGGGACGCCATCACCTGCGGCAAATTCTCTTCTATCCAGTCGGCCAGCGCGGCCACTTTCTCGGCAATTTCATGGCCCATCGGCGTCAGCGTGTACTCCACGTGCGGCGGCACCACCGGGTAAGATTTGCGATCCACAAAACCGTCCGCCTCCAGCCACTGCAGCGTCTGCGCCAGCATTTTCTCGCTCACGCCGCCCATCTTGCGCCTTAAATCGCTAAAACGATGAGTGCCGTCCTGTAATGCCACTAAAATTAAGACACCCCAGCGGCTGGTCACGTGTTTCAGCACATCCCGCGAGGGGCATTTGTCGCTGAACAGATTGCCGTTGCGTAGTTGCTCGCTCAGCGTCATGGGCGCTTCGATGATTTCACTCATTCGATACTTACCTTTTTGTACGTACTTACTAAAAGTTAGTTAGAGTGCTAGTGTGGCACAACTTGTTCGAAACATCACTCAGGAGTTTGATCATGATTGCGATTACCGGCGCATCCGGCCAGTTGGGCCGCCTTGTTATTGAAGATTTATTGAAAACGGTGAAAGCCGAAGAGATCGTGGCCGTTGTGCGTAACCCGGCCAAAGTTGACGATTTTGCCAACCGTGGCGTGCAGGTTCGCGCGGCGGATTACGGCGATGTCTCTGCGCTGGCAAAAGCGTTCTCCGGCGTGGAAAAAGTGTTGCTGATCTCCTCCAGCGAGGTTGGCCAGCGCGCCGCCCAGCACAGCAATATTATTGCCGCAGCTAAACAGGCAGGCGTGAAACTCATCGCCTATACCAGCCTGCTGCATGCCGACAAATCGCCACTGGCCCTCGCCGAAGAACACATTGTCACGGAGCAACAGCTCAAAGCGTCCGGCGTTCCATTCGTGCTGCTGCGTAACGGCTGGTATACCGAAAACTATCTGGCCAGCGTGCCGCCTGCGATTCAGCACGGCGTGTTTATCGGCAGCGCCGGGGAAGGAAAAATCGCCTCTGCAACGCGAGCTGATTACGCGGCAGCTGCTGCTAAAGTGCTGACGCTGGATAACCAGGCGGGCAAAGTTTATGAGCTGGCGGGAGATCACGGCTGGACGCTCGCAGAACTGGCGGCAGAAGTCAGCCAGCAAAGCGGCAAGCCTGTGGTTTATCAGAACCTGAACGAGGCCGATTTTAAAGCGGCACTTCAGGGCGCTGGCCTGCCGGAAGGTTTTGCCGCGCTGCTGGCAAACTCCGATGCAGGCGCGGAAAAAGGTGGTCTGTTTGACGACAGCCACCAGCTAAGCAAACTGATTGGCCGCCCAACCACGCCGCTTCGCGACAGCGTGAAAGGCGCCCTTTAATTGTTAAAAACTGGTTAATAACTAGCCCTGCACGCGGACATCTCTATAATAACGGGAGGATCCGCGTGGAGAGCAAGCGTGCAGGGAGTTCCCGAGCAGTTCAGCGATGAGAGAGACAGCGCCCAGTTCCGGCATTTGCCGCAGCTGCCGGGCGTTGAGCTTTATCACGCCCATATTGCGAAATACGCCTTTGAGCCACACACCCACGAAGCCTTCGGCATCGGTGCCATCACCTGGGGCGCAGAGCGCTTCCGCTACCGGGGCGAGCAACTGGTTGCCCCCACGGACTCGTTGGTGCTGATGAACCCGGATGAGCTGCATACCGGCGAAGCCGCCAGCGAAGACGGCTGGCAGTACCGCATGATTTACCTGGATCCTAACCTGCTGGAGTCGCTGACCGGGGAGAGAAGCTGGTGGTTTAACGCCGCCGTGAATCACGATCCCGCCCGCGCCCGCCAGGTTTCGCAGTTTATTGCGGGCCTTTGGCAGGCCGAGGATACGCTCACTCAGCAGGGGCTGTTGCTGAATCTTGTCGAGGCGTTTCGCCCCTATGCCCGCCACCTTCCTGGGACTCACGAGGCGGCAAACCGCTTCGCCCTCGTGCGCGAATACCTTTACGACAACTATATGCACACCATCACCCTTGAAGATTTAGCGGGGCTGGTGTCCCTTAGCCCTTACCATTTCCAGCGGCAGTTCAAAGCCTGCTACCACGTAACTCCGCACCAGATGCTGATGGCGATTCGCCTGTGGCACGCCAAACAATTCCTCACCCACGGCATGCCCGCCGCCCAGGTTGCCGCCGCCAGCGGCCTGACGGACCAGGCGCATCTGACCCGCGCCTTTGCCCAGCGCTATGGCATTACACCAGTGCGTTACCAAAAGCAGGTTACACGCTAACAAGACAGCAACCTGGTACAATACGCCGCCGCACAGCCCCCTTACACTGCCGCTAAATCATGTTGTAGCAGGAAATAAAGATGTTAAGTGGTGTGCTGTACGCCCTGCTGGCGGGGCTGATGTGGGGATTAATTTTTGTGGGGCCGATTATCGTTCCGGACTATCCGGCGGCCCTGCAGTCGACCGGGCGCTATCTCGCCCTTGGGCTGATTGCTATTCCCATTGCCTGGCTTGGACGCAAGCGCCTGCGCGAGCTGAGCCGTCAGGACTGGTTTACCGCCCTGAAGCTCTCGAGCGTCGGGAATCTGATTTACTACGTCTGCCTGGCAAGCGCTATTCAGCGTACCGGCGCGCCTATCGCGACGATGATCATCGGCACGCTGCCGGTGGTAATCCCCATTTTTGCTAACCTGCTGTACAGCAAAAGGGACGGTAAGCTGCCGTGGCGACGCCTTGCTCCGGCGCTGGTGGTGATTGCCGCTGGGCTGATTATGGTGAATACCGCCGAGCTGCGCGGTGAGCAGGCCGATTTCAGCTGGTGGCGTTACGCCAGCGGTATTCTGCTGGCCTTTGTTTCGGTGGCCTGCTGGGCCTGGTATGCTCTGCGCAATGCCCGCTGGCTGCGGGAGAACCCGGATAAAAACCCTATGATGTGGGCCACGGTTCAGGGGCTTTCCACGCTGCCCTTCTCGCTTATCGGTTATATCGCCGTGTGCATTTGGATGGGCAGTCATGATTCAGGCTTTACCCTGCCCTTCGGCCCGCGCCCGGAAGTCTTTATCACCCTGATGCTGGCGATTGCCGTTCTCTGTTCCTGGCTCGGTAATCTTTGCTGGAACATCGCCTGCCAGCGCCTGCCGACGGTCATTGTCGGCCCGCTGATTGTCTTTGAGACTTTAGCGGGTCTGGCTTATACCTTTATGATTCGCCAGAGCTGGCCGCCGCTGTTAACGCTGGGCGGGGTGCTGTGCCTGACGATTGGCGTGGTGCTCGCGGTGCGCTCCAAACCGGAGAAAGCAACGGTGGTTCAGGTTTCCGAGGCGTAAAAAAGCCGGGGCTTAGCCCGGCTTGCGAGAAGAAGATCCCGGCTTAGTATCGCCGGGATTTTTTTAGAAGGTTTCCCAGTTCGCATCCGAAACCGGCATCACCTGTTTGGTTTTCAACTGCGGCGTTTTTACGTGAGCTGCTTTTACGAGACTCGGCGCACGACGGCTGATTTTAAACACTGCCACCGCTTCATTAAGGCGAGAAGCCTGTTCTTCCAGCGCAGCCGCTGCAGCCGCGGACTCTTCGACCAGCGAGGCATTCTGCTGGGTTACTCGGTCCATCTCCGCCACGGCCTGCCCAACCTGATCGATACCCCGGCTTTGCTCGTCCGACGCAGATGCAATTTCACCCATAATATCGGTAACCCGGGTTACGGCGCTGACGATTTCCGCCATCGTTTTACCGGCTTCATTCACCAGGTCTGAGCCCGCGTTAACGCGCTCGCCGGAATCATCGATCAGGGCCTTAATCTCTTTTGCTGCCTGGGCGCTGCGCTGGGCAAGCGTACGCACTTCACCCGCGACTACGGCAAACCCGCGCCCCTGCTCACCTGCTCTGGCCGCTTCCACCGCGGCGTTAAGCGCCAGAATATTGGTCTGGAAAGCAATGCCGTCAATCACGCTGGTGATTTGGGCGATTTTGCTTGAGCTGGTGGCGATTTCGTCCATCGTTCGCACCACGCCTTCCACCACGTTGCCGCCTTTTTTAGCAGTTGTGGAAGCATCGAGCGCAAGACGAGAAGCCTGGCGTGCATTGTCGGCGTTTTGCTTCACCGTCGCCGTCAGCTGTTCCATGCTGGCCGCCGTTTCTTCCAGCGAAGCCGCCTGCTGCTCCGTACGGGAAGAGAGATCGTTGCTGCCGGCAGAGATTTCACCGGCACCGGTATAAATGGTATCGGCCCCGTCGCGCACTACGCTGACGGTATTCGCCAGGGCGGTTTGCATCTCTTTCACGCTGTTAGCCAGCAGAGCCATTTCGTTTTTACCCTCTGCCTCAATAGGCCGGGTCAGGTCGCCTGCAGCAATGGCACGAATGTGATCCATCACTTCACTCAGAGGCATCAGCAGGACGCGGCGCATCGCAACCCAGCTCACCACAATCACGCCTATGACACCAAGCATGACGACGCCAAGGATCCACAAAATCCGCTGGTAGTCGGCCTGGTTATCGCGCACGCCCTGACTGGAAAGCTCGGCCTGCTCATCGCGCCATTCGCGGTAGACCTTCTGCATTGCCACCTGCTTTTGTTCCGCATTCTGCTTGAACATTTGCTCCAGGTTGCCCTGGGCCAGGAAGGTGTTCATTTTGGCAAGCGTTGAAGCGTAGTTATGGTATTGCGCTTCCAGCTCATCGCTCAGGTGTGGACGCAGCCCAGGGGTGTCGGGTAACGCCTGGTACTTTTCGAAATGGCTTTGCGCTTCCGCCAGCAGTGAATTAGCCGTAGCGACCAACTCCTGAAGCTGCCCGCCGTTGATCTGGTTCGCCATGCTGCCCTGAATACGCAGCATGCCGCGGTTCAGCGTGACGCGAGCCTGGTTGAGACCGATCCAGGCATCGGTAAATTCAGCCACGTTCTGGCTGGAGAGTTGGGAGACAGTAAAGTTGTTCTTATCGTTATTGAGGGCATTGATGAAAACCGTGGCTGACAGCAGTTGCATGAGCCCCAGCACAATCAACACGGTAACCAGTAAGGTGATAACTTTCATTCTTTTAAACATGTATAGCCTTTTCTTATGCAGATATTGTCCGACGTCTAACTATCGGCAGCACCTCCTGGTTATTTATGCTTCGCCCATCAACAAACCACCATTTCTGGGGATTTTTTGTAAGCATTCAGTATGTTAAGTGGAAAACATTTTTTGTGATCCATATCTCGCTATGATCGCTGCCTCGAAAGGGTTATGGTGCTCACATAAAGATGCATTTAAAATGCATCTTATATTTTATGATGAGGAATCAAGCTATGGCCTACCGCGATCAACCTTTAGGTGAACTGGCGCTGACTATTCCACGCGCTTCTGCACTGTTCCGTAAACTGGATTTGGATTTTTGCTGCGGCGGAAAACAGACGCTGTTGCGCGCGGCAACGCGTAAGGAACTCGATCTGGAAGCGATTGAAGCTCAGTTGGCCGCATTAGCTGAACAACCCATAGAGAAAGACTGGCGCGCTGCGCCGCTGGCCGAAATCATCGATCACATCATTGTGCGCTTCCACGACCGCCATCGCGAGCAACTGCCGGAACTGATTCTGCAGGCAACCAAAGTCGAGCGCGTCCATGCCGATAAGCCCAACGTGCCGAAAGGGCTGGCGAAATATCTCACCATGCTGCATCAGGAACTGAGCAGCCACATGATGAAAGAGGAACAAATCCTGTTCCCGATGATTAAGCAAGGCATGGGCACTCAGGCCGGAGGCCCGATCAGCGTGATGGAGAGCGAACATGATGATGCGGGTGAACTGCTGGAAGTGATTAAGCACACCACCAATAACGTGACGCCGCCGCCGGAAGCCTGCACGACGTGGAAAGCGATGTATAACGGGATTAATGAACTGATTGAAGACCTGATGAACCACATCAGCCTGGAGAATAACGTCCTGTTTCCACGCGCGTTGGGCGGAGAGAAATAAGCACTTCGCATTACAAAAAAACCTCTCCCGGAAAGGAGAGGTTTTTTTAACATTTACACTGCGTGCTTATTTACCGATATTTGCCAGACGTTTCTTACCGATGAACAGCCAGCCAGCTCCCAGCACAATGAACCACAGCGGCGTCACGATCAGCGCCTGACGGGTATCATCTTCCAGCGTCAGCAGGACAATCACAAAGACGAAGAACGCCATGCACACCCAGCACATCAGCTTGCCCAGCGGCATCTTATAGATGGACTTCTCATGCAGATGAGGACGCTGTTTGCGGTACACCAGGTACGAGCAAAGAATGATAGTCCAGACGAACATGAACAGAATCGCGGAAACCGTGGTGATCATAGTAAAAGCGGCAATCACATTCGGGTTCACGTAAAGCATCACAACGCCGCCCAGCAGGCAGATACAGGAGAAGGTTAACCCTTTCGCCGGTACCGCACGTTTGGAAAGCTTAGCGAACGCTTTAGGCGCCACGCCGTCCTGCGCCAGGCCAAACAGCATACGGCTGGTAGAGAACACGCCGCTGTTCGCGGAGGAGGCCGCAGAGGTCAGCACCACAAAGTTGATGATACTTGCCGCAGCCGGCAGGCCGACCAGCATGAAAAGCTCAACGAACGGGCTCTTGTTCGGTACCACGGAGCTCCACGGCGTCACCGACATGATGATGATCAGCGAGAAGACGTAGAACATAATGATGCGCACCGGGATCGAGTTAATCGCCCGCGGCAGTGATTTTTCAGGATCTTTGGTTTCTGCGGCCGTGGTGCCCACCAGCTCAATACCCACGAAGGCAAAGACCGCTATCTGGAACCCGGCAAAGAAGCCGCTGATGCCTTTCGGGAACCAACCGCCGTCGTTCCAGAGGTTGTTGAAGGAGGCCTCAACGCCGGACGGAGAATGGAAACTGGTCAACACCATCACCAGGCCGATAACGATCAGCGCGACAATGGCGACGATTTTAATCATCGCGAACCAGAACTCCATCTCACCGAACATTTTCACGGTGGCCAGGTTCAGGCTCAGCAGCACCAGCACAACGGCCAGTGAGGCGACCCAGTCGGAAAGCCCGGGGAACCAGAACTGAGCGTAGGCGGTTATCGCCACGACGTCCGCCATACCGGTCACCACCCAGCAGAACCAATACGTCCAGCCGGTGAAATACCCCGCCCACGGCCCCAGCAAATCTGCGGCAAAATCGCTGAACGACTTATATTCCAGATTCGATAACAGCAGTTCACCCATCGCACGCATCACGAAGAACAGCATAAAGCCGATGATCATGTAGACGAAGATGATGGACGGCCCCGCAAGGCTGATGGTTTTCCCTGACCCCATAAACAAGCCGGTGCCGATAGCCCCCCCAATGGCAATAAGCTGAATATGACGGTTTGTTAAATTACGCCGCAGCGACTGCTCGGTCGGCGCCTGAGCGTCGTCCGCGACTTTGACCTGATCTACCATGTTTGTATTTTCCTGTACCTGTCTGTTTTTTCAGGCTCTACTGGCCCGTGAAGTGTTTTTACGTGATGTTGTTTTGTGTGATACGAGGTAAGAATCGGCGGGATAAATAATAAGCACAAGGGTAATGTTAATTTTTTGTTTAATTTGAGTGTGAAATCGCATTCACAGCGCGATATAGCTCACAAAAATACCCGTAAAACAGGTTAATGCAAGATAAAATCACGTTAGTTTATTATTAGACAATGCAAAACCCCGCACCTGGCGGGGTTCCGAGCGCTTTACAGAATTTCCAGCAGCTCGACTTCAAACACCAGGGTGCTGAATGGTGGGATAGAAGCACCGGCACCGCGCTCGCCGTAAGCGAGGTTGTGCGGAATAGTCAGTTCCCATTTGGAGCCTACCGGCATCAGGGTCAGCGCTTCGATCCAGCCAGCAATAACGCCGCTTACCGGGAACTCTGCCGGTTCGCCACGCTGGACGGAGCTGTCGAAAACGGTGCCGTCGATCAGCTTACCGGTGTAATGCACGCGAACGTGATCTTTACGGGCCGGGATTGGGCCAGTGCCCTGAGTGATAACGCGGAACTGCAGGCCGGATTCGGTGCTGCTCACGCCTTCTTTCTCTGCGTTCTCAGCCAGGTATTTCTGGCCTTCTACCGCCAGCTCTTTCTGACGCTCACGACGGACTTCGTCTGCACGTTCATGAACTTCACGCAGTGCGCGGTGTACAACGTCAACAGGAACTGCCGGGGCATTCCCTTCCAGCGCGTCACGGATGCCAGCGACCAGCGCTTCTGGCAGTAAACCTTGCAGGCCTGATTCACTCAGCTGCTGGCCTACCTGCAGACCAATACCGTAACTTGCTTGTGCTTCGACGCTGTCAAAAGAAGGGGTTGTCATGGATTTTCCTTTCATGATGTTTAAAAGCAAGCCCGAAGCATAACAGCGTCAATCCGCAGGGTAAATGACATTGGAGGAAAGGTGACAAATGCAAACGAAACGGGAACAATAGCTTAAACGGGCGCAAAACTGTGGTTCACCGTTACGGGAACCAGGATTGCTTCAGGCATCAGACAGTTAGCGTTTACACTCTAAATAATTCGAGTTGTAGCCAACATCGGCAGCTTGAAGCAGGACGAGTCTATACTGGAAAGTAGTCTTTTGAGGAGGGTTGCCCATGCAATTCGCTGTTAAACCATGGCTTACGCGGATTTGGCATGCACCTGAGCATATCCGCTTGTTGGATCCGTTACCTCCCCTACACCGCCGAGGCATTATTCTTGGCTTCGCGTGCGTGATTCTCGGCTTTCTCCTGCCAGGGGCAGATAACGATAGCCGCCCGGTCACACGCGATGCGCAGCTCTCCGTACAATCTCAGTCACCGATGCAGGCCGAACTGACGCCTTCCAATGTCCCCGCGACGCCGGTTGAGCCTCCACGCGTGGAGGAGCAAACCCAGGCTCCAGTTCCCCACGATAATAATGATATCGAGCAGCAGTGGCGCTCCTACCGCGTAGCGGCCGGCCAGACGATGGCCCAGCTGTTCCGCGATCATAATTTGCCGCCAGCGGACGTTTACGCGATGGCGCAGGTAGAAGGTGACAGCAAGCCGCTAAGCAATCTGCAGACCGGGCAAATGGTGCAAATCAGGCAAAATGCTAACGGTGTGGTAACGGGCTTAACCATCGATATCGGCAACGATCAGCAGGTACTGTTTACCCGCCAGCCGAACGGCAGCTTTATTCGCGCGCAGTAAACGGATCCAGCCTCAGAAAAGCAAAACGCCAGCACGAGGCTGGCGTTTTCAGATCGGTGACAAACAGACGAAAAACGTGGTTTTCGTCTGTTTGGGGTAAACCAGCCAATCTCATCTGTTTTCTTATTTGGCCGAAGCGTAACACTCCGGAAAAATATGAATTTCCCACCGACGTCAGAA
>JAEBUQ010000004.1:3079700-3107758 GCA_023014435.1 Amanita fuliginea
ACCCAGGACACTAAACTCAAGACCGCTGGCAAATAAATTCTCTTTATGACAGGGGGAATGGCTAAGCCTGTGAATTTCAAAACAAAGCCGCAGATCGTCAAAATATTTTGAAAGAGACCATCAGAAATGGTCACTTTTTATTCAGCCATCAGGAATTACACTTATTGATAACAGGCCGCCACAGCCATTAACAGGAGCGACGACCACGGATTAAAGGTTTGTTGTAGTGGAGCGCATCATGAAAAATATCGTTATTGCCCTTGCCGCTGTACTGCTCTTTAGCGCCAATGCGGCCGCAGCTATAAAAATCGACGCCCGCCAGGCCAGAAATATGGACGATGTTCAGAGCCTGGGCGTTATTTACATCAACCACAACTTCGCCACCGTATCTGAAGCGGAATCAGCCATTCAACAGGATGCTGACCAGCACAACGCGAAGTTTTATCACACGATAATCATGAGAGAACCGGGCAGCAACGGCAATATGCACGTCAGCGCTGACATCTACCGGTAGTTTGAGAGTACGCGTAAACACCAGAGAAGACACCACGACCTAAAAATCCATGTTTGACTTGCCCCCGCTTGCGGGGGCTTTTTTCGTTGAACGCTATCAGTCAGTTTGGCCATAATATGCATTTGGCCCGTGCTTTCGATGAAAGTGCTTATTCATTAGATAGCTATCGATTACCTTTTGCTTTGGATTTATTTTCCTCGTTATCCAGGCCATACGGGCGACCTCCTCCATCACCACAGCATTATGCAAAGCCAGCCCCGCATCTTCCCCCCAGGCGAAGGGGCCATGCTGATAAACCAGAACGCCTGGCGTATGCAGAGGATTAGTCTGCCCTATGGTTTCGATAATGACCCTGCCGGTATTGAGTTCATATTCTCCGACCACCTCAGCGCAAGTGAGCGGACGCGTACAAGGAATATCCCCAAAAAAATAATCTGCATGCGTAGTTCCCAGGGCTGGAATGGCTCTCCCCGCCTGAGCCCAGGCCGTGGCGTGAGTCGAGTGGGTATGCACCACACCGCCAATTTCGGGATAATGCAGATAAAGGGCCAGATGTGTCGCAGTATCTGATGAAGGGCAGTATCGCCCCTCAATTACCTCTCCGCTCAGACTTACAACCACCATGTCATCCACAATCATCTGCTCATAAGCCACGCCGCTTGGCTTGATAACAATACAGCCACGATCTCGATCAACTGCGCTGACGTTACCCCAGGTGAAGGTGACCAACCCGTGGCGAGGAAGCGCCATATTCGCCTCGTATACCTGCTGCTTAAGCCGCCACATGGTTTATCTCCACCGGCAATCCTGCATTTTTCATTCTTAGCAGTATCCAGTCCCGCGCAGCTCGCACCTCGGCAACAGGGTCTGCGGCCGTTTCACTCCACATCTCTATCAGATATGGTCCGCAGTAGCCGCTTTGTCGTAGCGTCCTGAAGCAGCGTTCAAACTCGACAATGCCTGTGCCAAAGGGCACATTCTTAAATACGCCTGGCAGGGTGTCTTTTACGTGCACGGCGACAATATGCCCGCTACCCACCTGAAGCTCCATCTGCACGTCATTATCCCAGGCCGAGAGGTTGCCAATATCAGGGTAGAGCTGGAACCACGGATTATTCAGATAGTGAGCATAGCCCAGCGCCTTACTGATAGAATTCATCAGCGGAGAGTCCATGATTTCCATGGCCAGCGTCACCTGAGCGCGAGCGGCCATTTCCACCGCCTGTTGCAAACCTTCAAGGAAACGCCTGCGGGTTTCATTATTTGCCTGCTGATAGTAAACGTCGTAGCCCGCTAGCTGAATCACGCGGATGCCGACGTCCTGTGCAAGCCCTATCGCTTTGCGCATGATCTCCAGACCCTGATTACGCACTTCATCATCTTCACTGCCCAGCGGGTAGCGGCGATGGGCGCTCAGGCACATCGACGGCACACGCACGCCCGTTTCAGCTATCGCCTCCACCAGCTCTCTACGCTGTTCACGGCTCCAGTCCAGCCTTGCCAGACGTTCATCTGATTCATCTACCGACATTTCGACAAAATCAAAATGCAGCCTGCCTGCCTGGGCTAAGCGTTCCCGCCAGCATTCTCCTGAGGGAAGCGCCTTTTCGTAAATACCCAGTGGAACCCGCTTGTCTAACATAGTCCCTCCTGGCCCCAGAGTTGGGCAATGGCGCGCTTAAACTGACGAGCGGCTTCGACAGGGTTTTCGACATCACGGATACTACGCCCGGCAATAAAGGCATGGATCGGAATGCCTTTGAACAGCGGCAGATCCCCCAGCACCAGACCGCCGGTGATGGTCACTTTGAAGCCCATATCAGCCAGGCGATTTATCGCGCTGATATCCTCTTCACTCCATGCAATACCCGCGGCCTGAGCATCCCGACTGCGATGGTAAACCACCTGCTGAATACCAGCTTCACGCCACGCCAGGGCCTGCTCCCACGTCCAGAAGCCGGTGAGTTCAATTTGCACATCGCCGTTAAATTCACCGGCCACTTCCAGAGCACCTTTGGCGGTGTTGATGTCGGCACAGCAAATGACCGTTACCCAGTCCGCATTTGCTTCAAAGCACATACGCGAGAGGATTTTCCCTGCATCAGCAATTTTGGCATCCGCCAGTACGATCTTGTGCGGATAAAGCGCTTTAAGATCTCGAACGGCGCGTACACCTTCTCCCACGCAAAGAATGGTGCCCACCTCAATAATGTCGACTTCTTCGGCGATTAAACTCGTTGTCCGGTAGGCATCGGCCAGAGTCTGGTTGTCCAGCGCCACTTGTAACATCGGTAATGAATGCGTCATTGACTAGTCCTTATACAGCCGCCGTTGCGCGGTCGATTAAATCCAGCACCTCTTGCTCTGAGCGGCAGGCGCGTAAACGGTCAAAGTTTTCTTCGTCTTCAAACAGAGTCACAATCTGCATAATGCCAACCTCCTGATGAGCATGGGCATCCACCGCCGCCAGCGTAATCAGGATGTCTACCGGATCATTGTCCTCATGATTAAATATCAGCGGTGTTTTCAAGGTCACCAGCGAAAACCCCGTTTGTTTGACGCCTTCTTCCGGGCGGCCATGAGGAATAGCCAGGCCCGGCGCGATAACAAAATAAGGGCCAAACCGCGCCACGCCGTCGAGAATAGCCTGGTAGTAACATGGCTCGACAACACCAGCCTCTACCAGTAAATCAACGCCTATGCCTACTGCCTCCTGCCAGGTACTTGCCTCCGCCTGCAGACGTACAGAGTGGTTTTGCGACAACGAATCATGTAGCTTCATCCCCACTCCTTACGTCATGTCCTGAGCGAAATGCTCCCCAATCACCACCATCAGCTTGGGGCCGAAGTCCTCTGCGGAAAGCATGTTGCGTACACCGACTACGTATTTATTGCCCGTCACCGTTATTTCGCTGGCAACGTGGGTCGAAGCAATGATGATGTCAGCGCCACTCAGTTCGCTTTTGTATTCCCCCACGGCACAGCTATTCACACTGTGGTTAACTCCTTGTTGAGTAAGAAATTGATCCACTTTCATTTTCATAATCATGGAACTGCCCTGCCCACAACCACAAACGGCGAGAATGCGTACGGTCATAATCTCAATTCCTTTAGTTAACTGAAGTTTCAGTGAGGGGTTGCATATCTTCCTCCTTGCGTAACGCACGCCCGGCGAAAAACATGTAAACCAGCGCAATAGCGATAACGATGCCCATAAACCACAGACCAAGGGTGAGCCCCTGCATCAGCGGTGGTGCAAGAATCGACCAATCAGCCATACCCATCCACGCACTAAGCCCGGTAAGGTGAACCGCCCAGACGCAGCCAAAGATTTCAATCATCCCCATGACCAGGCAAATTTTGAGCGCTGCGCGCCAGCCACCGAAATGGTTAGCAAAGACGCCAATGGTAGCGTTAGAGAAGAACATAGGAATAAAGCCCGGGATTATCATGATCGACGAGCCACACGCGATAAGAATGCCGACCGCAATGAGCTGGCCTACGGTGCCCCAAAGGAAGCCCCACACCACGGCATTTGGTGCGAAGCTGTAAATAGCTGCACAATCGATGGCTAAAACGGCACCGGGTATTAAACGCTGAGAAATCCCGTTGAAAGCTTCAGAGAGTTCGGCCACAAACATACGAACGCCCTGCACAATGATGAAAATGGCTACCGCAAACTGGAAACCGGTTTGCAATATATAGACAGTCCAGTGCGTTTTTCCGGCCATAGCCTGAACGGTATCAATGCCGAAGGAGCAGAGGATTACGCCGAAGAAAAGCGTCATCACAATAGCGGTGGAAACAATGTTGTCGTGGAAGATATTCAGCCAGCCGGGAAGCTTGAGATCCTCAACGCTTTCTTCTTTTTTCCCCAGCCATGGCGCAATTTTATAGGCAACCCACGAAGCAAACTGCTGCTGGTGGCCAATGGAGAAACCGCTGTTTTCCGTCACCTCCTGTGTCGGCTTGAACATCATATTTGAGGTAATCCCCCAATAAAGCGACACCAATACCGCGGTACAAATAATGGTGGTCCACATCGAGTAGCCGAGGATAAAGAAAAAGACGGCAATGAGTCCCGCCTGCTGAAACATGATATGGCCCGTCAGCATGATGGTACGGATGCCAGTGATGCGGCGCAGCAGTACGTAGCAGATGTTCAATGCCAGCGCGAGCAGCACCGCGTATCCCACCCAGCTGTATGCATCTCCCATTTTTTCAATTGTCGCCATCATCGATGCATAAGTATCTGAAATGGCGCCGTTAATGCCGTATACCTCCGACATTTTTGCCACCACCGGCTTAAAGGTGCCGGTCAGGATGCCGGAACCCGCCTGGAGCAACATAAAACCAATGATAGTTTTGATCGTCCCTTTGATAATCACGCTGGCGCTTTTGCGAAGCAGCAGATAACCAAGGCAGGTAACGATCCCCAACAGCAGCGGGGCGTTAGTCATTACCTGCTCAAAAAAAAGGGTAAAGACACGATAAAGGATATCCATAAAGCTGTCCGTAGGGTGGTCGCTTCCTGCTTGCTTACAAACAGGCGGATTGAAAATGTATTTACACTCTATTTTTCAAAAATAATCACAACAAGATCAAATATGATTATTTGTGAGATATCCCGCAATTTATTTCCTCATTGCCTTAAAGTGATTACTCTCATTCTTCAAACAGTAGATACAATCCTTTAAAATCATAAATATAGAAAAAAACAAAGTCTTTTAACTCTTTATATTCAAGCTCCTTACCTTCCTTAGAAACTCAGCAACCTGATCAAAAAACGCTTCTACATGATGATTTATCATGCCAATATAAATCATGAATGATCAAATTATGATTAAAAAATGACTGAAAAGGAGATATACGATGAGTAAAGTTGCTTCGATTACCCGCGAATCCTGGATCCTGAATACTTTTCCTGAGTGGGGCTGCTGGCTTAATGAAGAGATTGAGCAAGAGGTAGTTGCGCCGGGTACATTTGCAATGTGGTGGCTTGGCTGTACGGGGATATGGTTAAAATCTGAGGGGGGGGCAAACATCTGCGTAGATTTTTGGTGTGGAACCGGAAAGCAGAGTCACGCTAACCCTCTGATGAAAGCTGGCCATCAGATGCAGCGTATGGCAGGCGTTAAGAAGCTCCAGCCGAATCTCCGCACGACGCCATTTGTACTCGATCCTTTCGCGATTCGCGAGATCGATGCCGTACTGGCTACGCACGATCACAACGATCATATTGATGTAAACGTTGCCGCAGCCGTTTTGCAAAACTGCACCGCAGATGTGCCTTTTATCGGGCCACAAACCTGCGTGGATATTTGGATTAACTGGGGGGTACCGCGCGAACGCTGCATCGTAATGAAGCCGGGTGACATAGTGAAAATCAAAGATATCGAAATCCATGCCCTCGATGCATTTGACCGTACCGCACTGATTACGCTGCCTGTTGAGCAGAAGGCTGCAGGCGTATTGCCCGACGGCATGGATGAACGCGCAATAAATTATCTATTCAAAACGCCTGGGGGAACGCTCTATCACAGCGGGGACTCTCACTACTCTAACTACTATGCGAAGCACGGGAACATGCACAAAATCGATGTGGCATTAGGTTCCTATGGTGAGAACCCGCGCGGTATTACTGACAAAATGACCAGCGCCGACATCCTTCGCATGGCAGAATCCCTTAACGCAAAAGTCGTTATCCCTTTTCATCATGATATCTGGTCTAATTTTCAAGCCGACCCACAGGAGATCCGCGTGCTGTGGGAAATGAAAAAAAAACGTTTAAAGTATGGTTTTAAGCCGTTCATTTGGCAGGTTGGCGGCAAATTCACCTGGCCACAGGATAAAGATAACTTTGAATACCACTACCCACGCGGGTTTGATGACTGCTTTACCCTTGAGTCAGATTTGCCGTTTAAGTCATTCCTATGATGCAAAGCCGGGCATAGGTCCGGCTTTTTCGCTTATCCATAGGTATTTCAAACATTTTCAAATATCATCTTTCTCTATCATCTCTCATCGGAACTACGCATGACAGAAGCACAGCGCCACCAGATCTTGCTCGATCTGCTACAACAATCCGGGTTTATTACGGTTGAACAGGCAATTGAACGTCTGGGCGTTTCTCCCGCAACCGCGAGGAGAGACATTAACAAGCTCGATGAGAGCGGCAAACTGAAGAAAGTTCGCAACGGCGCAGAGGTAATTACCCAGCAACGCCCGCGCTGGACGCCGATGAATATTCATCTGGCTCAAAATCACGATGAAAAAACGCGCATCGCCAACGCCGCATCGCAGTTGGTGAACCCCGGAGAAAGCGTAGTTATTAACTGCGGATCCACAGCGTTCTTACTCGGCCAGCAGATTTGCGGCAAACCTGTACAAATCATCACTAATTACTTACCGCTGGCAAATTATCTTATTGAACAGGAGCACGACAGCGTAGTCATCATGGGCGGCCAATACAATAAGAGCCACTCAATTACACTCGGCCCCCAGGAGAGCGAAACGTCGCTGTACGCCGGGCACTGGATGTTTACCAGCGGTAAAGGGCTTACCGCTGAAGGGCTGTATAAAACTGATATGCTCACCGCTATGGCGGAGCAGAAAATGCTCAGCGTTATAGGGAAACTGGTCGTACTAGTCGATAGCAGTAAAGTGGGACAGCGGGCGGGTATGCTTTTTAGCCGTGCAGAGCAGATAGACCTGGTCATCACCGGCAAGCAGGCCGACCCCGAAGTCGTAAAAAAACTTCAGGATCGTGGTGTGAAAGTGATGTTGGTATAGCGCTCACAAGTATCGAGCAAAAAACTGGATTGTGGCGTCTAACGCTTCGGGCGTGATGCGATGTTTGACGCCAGCTTCCCATACATAAGTCAGGTTCTGGTCCAGCTTGCTAGTCCCCAAAGCCTGCTGCAATCTGAACGTTTCAACGGCGGGCACGACATCATCTTCTTCGCCATGCCAGAGCAGCAGCGGCCTGTCGCTTAGCGCTTCAAGCTTCTCGCTAACCTCGTAATCCTTCAGGCCAACGATAACCTCTTCACGCTCCTCCGCCGAAGGTGGAAACAGCGTCTGTGCGAGTGTTGTAAAATAGCCCGATCCCATCAGGCTGGCGACGCAGCGTACTTCAGGATGCCGCGCCATAATCCCCAGTGCCGTCATGCCTCCCATAGAAGCCCCTCCCACGGCAAGTCTGCCCTCGGCAACACCGCCGGAGTTAATTAATGCCTGATAGAGAGCCGGGAATTCATCAATGCTGTTTTTTAAGATTGGCCAGAACTGCTGCAGGCGAGCATGAGCGTCACCGCTGTAGCGAGCGCCATGATCGAGCGCATCCGGCATGACAACACGAAATCCCTGCTGCGCAAGCGCCACAGCGAAATAGCTATATACCAGCTTTGAAGAGGTGAACCCGTGATAGAAAATCACCGTCGGCAGCGGGGATTGCTCCATTCCGGCAGGTACCGCATGCAACACTTCAACATCGGCGAATCGCTCATTATAAATTTCGATCATCTTCTCTTCTCCTCCGGCGAAATATCAGGGAAAGTAACGCAGATTAGGGATTATTGTAACGGTGAGATCTAGCTAGCGATTTTCATTCGAAAGTCAGTCAAAAGCGCGCCAGAGATAACAATTCGGGAACATTCCCCCTTTGCACGGCCAAACCCGGAACTACACTATGATCGTCAAGAAACGAGAAACCATCATGCCCCGGCTATCCGTACTATTTTTGGCGGCCTTACTCAGTGCCTGCAGCGTGCTTCAGGGTACGCCGCAGCCAGCACCGTCGCCGACGAATTATCCGCAGGAAGTACAGCGTTCTCAGACTGCGGAATTAACAAAAATAGGCACCGTGACCGCCGTGGTACGTGGCTCTCCGATGGACTCAGAAGCCATTATTAAGAAGAAAGCCGCAGCAGCAAAAGCCGATTATTATCTCATCATTATGAATGATGAGACGGTTATCCCAGGCCAGTGGTATTCACAGGCTATTTTGTATCGAAAATAGCCCGGGCCGATAGCCGTTATTTATTGATATTTACACAGCTTTTCGCCGCTTGATCGTTTCTTATGCACAATGGACCTCGCCCTCAGGAAGCGGGGTCAGCTTTGAGTAAGCGAAGGATTGCCCTGTCACTTCGGGGTAAAATGATAAGGAACTGACAATGAAACGATCTCTTGCCTTAACGACACTGCTGTTATCTGTTGGCCTCATTCCGACTCTGGCGCAGTCCGCCGAGTTTGCCAGCGCGGACTGCGTAACGGGCCTCAATGAAATCGGATTAATTTCGGTCAATGACATTGCCGGCAGCCCACAGGACGTTGAACGTATGATCGCGCTGAAAGCCGACGAGCAAGGTGCTTCCTGGTACCGCATTATTCAGATGCAGGAAAACTCTCTGGCCGATAGCTGGCGAGCGCAGGCCATTCTCTACGCGTAAAGACCCGCTATTTAATTAAGCCACGCCTCCCGTTGCCCGCAGCAGCACATCATTGATGACCTGCTCGGGCAAAAGCGATTCTCCCCGTTCATCCAGCATCATACGGCACCAGGCTTCTGCTGCCGGAGGTGAGAGTGATTTAAGCAGTTGTGCCCCACAGGCGAGATTAGCCAGTTGCTGGGTAATTTCTCTGCCTCTCTCCTCCTGAGGTTTTCGCAAACGTTGCTGTAGCTGCCGCCAGCTGCGGTCGAAATGCCGGTTTTGCCCTTTAACCTCATCAAACTCGTTGGACAGCATTTCCATCACCGCAGGCTGTTTGGCGAGCACGCGCAGCACATCAAGGCTCATAATATTGCCCGATCCCTCCCAAATACTGTTCACCGGCATTTCACGGTACAGCCTGGGAAGCTCACTCTCTTCGCAGTAGCCCACGCCGCCCAGAATCTCCATTGCTTCGGCCACAAAAGGGATCCCTGCTTTGCAGATGCTGAATTTCGCGGCCGGGGTAAACAAACGGCTGTAGGCCAGCTGTAGAGTATCGCCCGGCGACTCCCACGCTCGTGCCAGGCGGAAAAGAAAGGCCGTCTGCCCCTCAAGCCGTAGCGCCATTTTCCCCAGCAACTGGCGCATCATCGGCTGCTCAATCAACGTCTTGCCAAAGGCCTGCCGCTGAAGCGAGTGGTACAAGGCCACCGATAGCGCACGTCGCATCAAGCCGTGGCTGCCCAGCGCACAGTCGAAGCGGGTAAATCCACCCATCTTCAAAATATAGCGAACGCCTTCGCCTTCCTCACCAATGAGCCAGGCGGTGGCATCACAGAACTCGACTTCACTGCTGGCGTTTGAACGGTTGCCCAGCTTGTCCTTGAGCCGCTCAAGGCGAACGGCGTTACGCTGGCCGTCCGGCAGAATACGCGGTAAGAAGAAGCACGACAGTCCGCCCTTAGCCTGAGCAAGCACCAGATGCGCATCGCTTTGCGGCACGGAAAAAAACCATTTGTGTCCCACCAGCCGGTAAGCCTCACCGGCCCCTCTGCCCGCCAGCGGTTCAGCTCGGGTGGTGTTACTCAGTACGTCAGAGCCCCCCTGCTTCTCAGTCATTCCCATACCAATCAGCAAACCACGTTTCTGTTCACCCTGCAGCAAATGTGCGTCATAGCGATCGCTCAGCAAAGGCTTTCGCCAGCCTTCAAATACTTTAGGTAAGTGCTGTAGCAGCAGCGGCGTTGCCCCAAACGTCATAGTAATTGGGCAAAGCGTGCCCGCTTCAACCTGAGCATGTTGAATAAATCGCGCCGCACGGGCGACAAAAGCACCCTGTCGCGCATCTTCTTGCCAGGCCAGGTTGTGAACCCGATTAGCAAACAGGCCTTGCATCAACAAATGCCAGGCCGGGTGAAAGCGAACGTCGTCCAGGCGCTCTCCGCTGGCGTCGAACCGCAGCAGCTCCGGTGGGTTGATATTGGCCAGCCGTCCCAGTTCCAGAGATTCTGCAGAACCCAGCTGTTGGCCGATACTGGCCAGAAGTTCAACATCCCAGCCAGCCCCTTCACGGACGACGGCTTCTCGCAGCGGAATGTCTGAAAGAAAAAGATTGCTGTTGCTGAGAGGTTTGGGCTGATTAAAAACGGTGTGAGTTTGCCAGCGCATGCTGTTCCCTCCATCTGTGGCAATGCCAGTAAGTATGGACGGAGATGCGGGTTCTGCGCGGAGGGGGATCACAAACGGGGTGTTTCCACCCCATTCAAATAACGTTGCTTAACCGCGCTGGCGCACGATTTCGAACAGGCAAACGCCGGTGGCAACGGACACGTTCAGAGAAGAAACGGTCCCGGCCATTGGAATGCTGACCAGCTCGTCGCAGTGTTCACGAGTCAGACGACGCATGCCTTCACCTTCTGCGCCCATTACCAGCGCCATCGGGCCAGTGAATTTGCTCTGGAACAGAGTATGGTCCGCTTCACCGGCGGTGCCGACGATCCAGACGTTCTCTTCCTGCAGCAGACGCATGGTACGGGCCAGGTTGGTGACGCGGATCAGAGGCACATTCTCCGCTGCGCCACAGGCAACTTTTTTCGCCGTCGCATTCAGCTGCGCGGAACGATCCTTCGGGACGATAACCGCATGGACACCGGCCGCGTCTGCGCTACGCAGGCAGGCACCCAGGTTATGCGGATCGGTTACACCATCCAGGATCAGCAGGAACGGACGTTCGTGTTCGGCGATCAGGTCAGGCAGATCGTTTTCCTGATACTGGCGACCCGGCTTCACGCGGGCGATGATGCCCTGGTGTACCGCACCTTCGGCTTTCTCGTCGAGCCACTGGCGATTTGCCACCTGCACCGGGATCCCTTGCGCTTCAATAGCGTGGATCAGCGGCAGCAGGCGCTTGTCTTCGCGACCTTTCAGGATAAAAACTTCCTGAAAACGCTGCGGAGCACGTTCAAGCAGGGCCTGGACGGCGTGAATGCCGTAAATAATTTCACTCATCGATATCACTCATTGCGGACGAGGGTTCGCCCGTGTTGGTTTGTTCATAATCTTGATTTTGCCCCTCACCCCGGCCCTCTCCCCAAAGGGGCGAGGAGGAAAACGATAAAAGCATACATTATCGTTCTGTTTGCCCCCTCTCCCTTTCCGGGAGGGAATACGTCAGAGTGAGGGTAACATCAGCTCGCCTGTTTCTTCGCGGCGCGCTTCGCTTTCGTTGCTGCCGCTATTTTACGGGTTTTGTCCGACGGCGCTTTGGCTTTCTTCGGTTTCTTTCCGGCCTTGTCTTTCTTCGCTTTCGCTCCGTCTTTCTCTTTACGGAAAGCATTGTCCGGCTCGAAGTTTACGCGCTTGCCTGCCTGACGGCGCTTAGACGGCGCGCCCCCTTTTCCGCCTCGCTTCGCTTTATCTTTTGCAGTTTTACCTTCACCACGCGGCGCACGTGAGCTTGAGATCAGCGCGAAGTCGATTTTACGCTCGTCCATGTGCACGGCTTCCACCCGAACCTCAACGCGGTCGCCCAGACGATAAGTCTGCCCGCCGGATTCGCCAATCAGGCGCTGACCAATCTGGTCAAAGCGGTAGTAGTCGTTGTCCAGCGTCGAGACGTGAACCAGGCCGTCGATAAACAAATCGTCCAGACGCACGAAGAAACCAAAGCCAGTTACGCTGGCAATAATGCCGTTGAATACCTGGCCGACCTGATCCTGCATGAAGTCGCACTTCAGCCAGTCCGCTACGTCGCGAGTCGCTTCGTCGGCACGGCGTTCGGTCATTGAACAGTGCTGACCCAGCTGCAGCATCTCTTCCATGCTGTAGTGCCAGCCGCCGGATTCGGTGCTGTTCCCGGTATGCCCCTGCTCTTTTGCCAGTAAGTATTTAATTGCACGGTGCAAAGACAAGTCCGGGTAGCGACGAATTGGCGAAGTAAAGTGCGCGTAGGACTGCAGCGCCAGGCCGAAGTGCCCGCGGTTTTCCGGATCGTAAATCGCCTGTTTCATTGAGCGCAGCAGCATGGTTTGCAGCATTTCGTGGTCAGGGCGATCGGCTATAGATTCCAGCAGATCGGCGTAATCACGCGGCTCTGGTTTTTGCCCGCCAGGCAATTCCAGGCCAAGCTCCGCCAGCACCGAACGGAACGCGGTGATCGCATCGTTGCTTGGGCGATCGTGATCGCGGAACAGCGCTGGCTCGTTATTCTTCTCGACAAAACGCGCCGCCGAGATGTTAGCGAGGATCATGCACTCTTCGATAAGTTTGTGGGCATCGTTACGCACGGTCTGCTCGACGCGCTCAATGCGGCGCTCGGCGTTGAAGATAAACTTCGCTTCTTCGCTTTCAAACGAGATCCCGCCGCGCTGGGCACGAGAAACTTCCAGCACTTTGTAGAGGTTATGCAACTCTTCGATGTGCTTAACCAGCGGTGCGTATTGCTCGCGCAGTTCCTGATCGCCCTGCAGCATATGCCAGACCTTGGTGTAGGTCAGGCGCGCATGGGAGCTCATCACCGCTTCATAGAATTTATAGCCTGTCAGACGCCCCGCTGCGGAGATAGTCATCTCACACACCATACACAGGCGGTCAACCTGCGGGTTCAGCGAACACAGGCCGTTTGAAAGCACTTCCGGCAGCATCGGTACTACCTGCGACGGGAAGTAAACTGACGTCCCGCGATTGCGGGCTTCGTTATCCAGCGCCGTAGGAGGACGAACGTAGTAACTTACATCGGCAATCGCAACCCAAAGGCGCCAGCCACCGCCGCGTTTTTTCTCGCAAAATACGGCATCGTCAAAGTCACGCGCATCTTCGCCGTCAATGGTCACCAGCGGCAGATCGCGCAGGTCAACGCGGCCGATTTTGGCTTCTTCCGGCACTTCTTCTTTCAGTTTTGCAACCTGGGCTTCAACCTCTTTCGGCCAGACGTGCGGAATTTCATGAGTACGCAGCGCCATATCAACGGCCATACCGGTATCCATGTTGTCGCCAAGCACTTCAACAATCTTACCTATCGCTTTGGTACGGCGCGTTGGACGCTGGGTCAGCTCGACCACCACCACAAAGCCCATACGGGCGCCCATTAGCGCTTCCGGCGGGATCAGGATATCGAAGCTCAGACGGCTGTCGTCCGGCACCACGAAACCTACGCCAGCGTCGGTAAAGTAGCGGCCAACAATCAGCCCGGTTCTTGGCTCCAGCACGCGCACAATACGCGCTTCGCGGCGGCCTTTACGGTCCGCGCCGAGCGGCTGCGCCAGCACCAGATCGCCGTGCATGCACATTTTCATCTGCTCGGATGAAAGATAGAGATCGTCTTTACTCCCTTCAACGCGCAGGAAACCAAACCCGTCGCGGTGGCCGATCACTTTACCTTTCAGTAGATCCAGGCGTTCCGGCAGCGCGTAGCACTGACGGCGAGTGAAGACCAGTTGGCCATCACGCTCCATCGCACGGAGGCGACGACGCAAAGCTTCAAGCTGTTCTTCACCGGAGATTTTTAGTTCTTCCGCCAGCTCTTCGCGGCTGGCCGGTTTTTCACGTTTTGAGAGATGGTCGAGAATAAACTCCCGGCTTGGGATCGGGTTTTCGTATTTTTCGGCTTCTCGTGCCTGGAAAGGATCTTTTGACATTTCGGGTCCTCCGTTGTCATCCGCAGATGGAATCGTGATTATTCCACCAGCAGTAATTTGTAGAGCGGTTGGTTTTGGTCCACCAGGTCGGCCAGCGTGTGCTTGTCCAGTTCCTGAAGGAAACTCTGCACCGCCTCAGCCAAAGCCTGTTTGAGTCGGCAGGCGGGGGTGATATGACAAAACTCACTGCTACAGTTCACCAATGAGAGCGGCTCCAGCTCGCGCACCACGTCGCCAATGCGGATCGTTTCCGCAGGCTTACCAAGACGAATGCCGCCATTTTTTCCTCGCACGGCCATGACATAGCCCGCGCGGCTGAGTTGATTGATGATTTTCACCATGTGATTACGGGACACGCCGTACACCTCTGTGACTTCAGAGATATTGGTCATTCTCCCTTCAGGAAGAGAAGCCATATAAATCAAAGCACGTAAACCGTAATCAGTAAAACTCGTTAACTGCACATCAACCTCATGGGTGGGAGGGGAAACGCTTTGCGCAAGGCAAATTGCACCTTAAAGCAGGTACATATTGATGATAAACCAGCCATATGGTTGCCAGCTAATTTATTTGATTGGAATGATGAATAAAGCGGCGGGAAGAAAGCGATACGGGGTGTGAAACCACACCCCGCGACATCATTATGCGTCGAACGGATCGCGCAGAATCATGGTTTCAGTACGGTCCGGGCCGGTTGAAATAATATCAATCGGTACGCCGGTGACTTCTTCAATGCGTTTGATGTAGTTCAGCGCTGCCTGCGGCAGACCGCTGCGCTCTTTCACGCCGAAAGTGGTTTCAGACCAGCCTGGCATCACTTCATAAATCGGTTCGATACCTTCCCAGTCATCCGCAGCCATTGGCGTGGTGGTCACTTCGCGGCCATCCGGCATACGGTAGCCTACGCAGATTTTAACTTCTTTCAGGCCGTCCAGGACGTCCAGCTTGGTCAGGCAGAAGCCGGATAAGGAGTTAATCTGTACTGCACGACGCACGGCAACGGCATCCAGCCAACCGGTACGACGACGGCGACCGGTGGTCGCACCGAATTCGTTACCCTGCTTGCACAGGAATTCGCCGATGTCATCAAACAGCTCGGTTGGGAACGGACCTGCACCCACGCGAGTGGAGTAAGCTTTGATGATACCCAGAACGTAATCCACATAGCGCGGACCAATGCCGGAGCCGGTCGCAACGCCACCCGCAGTGGTGTTAGAGGAGGTTACGTACGGATAGGTACCGTGGTCGATGTCCAGCAGCGTACCCTGAGCACCTTCGAACATGATGAAGTCGCCGCGTTTACGCGCCTGATCCAGCAGGTCAGAGACATCCACAACCATGCTGGTCAGGATGTCGGCAACCGCCATCGCATCGTCCAACACTTTCTGGTAGTCAACGGCTTCAACTTTGTAGAAGTTCACCAGCTGGAAATTATGGTATTCCATCACTTCTTTCAGCTTGTCTGCAAAGGTGGCTTTGTCGAACAGGTCGCCAACGCGCAGGCCACGACGGGCCACTTTGTCTTCGTAAGCTGGCCCGATGCCGCGACCGGTAGTACCGATAGCTTTTGCACCGCGAGCTTTTTCACGCGCAACGTCCAGCGCGACATGGTAGTCAAGGATCAGCGGGCAAGCTTCTGACAGCAGCAGACGCTCACGTACTGGAATACCGCGGTCTTCCAGACCTTTCATCTCTTTCATCAGCGCAGCTGGAGACAGCACAACGCCGTTACCGATGATGCTGGTGACGTTTTCGCGAAGAATGCCTGATGGAATAAGATGAAGAACGGTTTTTTCACCGTTAATTACGAGAGTGTGGCCTGCGTTGTGACCGCCCTGGTAGCGCACAACATATTTAGCCCGTTCAGTCAGAAGATCGACGATCTTTCCTTTACCTTCGTCACCCCATTGGGTGCCCAGTACGACGACGTTGTTACCCATTTTTCAAAATCACCGTTTGCTTAAAAATGGATTCTACCATCGGTTTCTCAGATGAACAGCCCTTTTAGTATACAAAATCAGTTTCTGCCGGATAAATTTCACTCAGCTACTGGCGCGACTCAACATGTAGTAGATCACGATGCCAGCAACCACAAGACCGCCGCCAAAACGGCGCAACAGCGTGTCCGGTAATTGCGCCATTGCCAGAATCATTCGCCGCCAGATGCGCGGATACAGCATCGGTCCCAGGCCTTCGAGTACCAAAACCAGCGCAAGCGCCAGCCAGATTGTTGAATTCATAATCATCCTTTGCGGGCATAAAAAAAGAGCCGGTAAACCGGCTCTTTCACATTACTCAGCGATTAGCGTGCGCTATTGGCTGGTGTTTTCATGTAGCGGAAGAAGTCGCTGTCCGGGCTCAGCACCATAATGTCCTGATTAGACTGGAAGCTGGCTTCATAGGCACGCAGGCTACGGATAAAGGCGTAGAAGTCTGGATCCTGGCTAAACGCATCAGCAAACAGCTTCGCGGCTTCCGCATCACCTTCACCACGAGAGATACGCCCTTCACGCTCGGCTTCTGCCAGCGTACGGGTAACTTCGTAATCTGCGGTTGCACGCAGCTTCTCAGCTTCTTCCTGACCCTGTGAACGGTGGCGACGGGCAACCGCTTCACGCTCTGCGCGCATACGGTTGTAAATCGCCTCGGACACTTCTGTCGGCAGGTTGATCTGCTTGATACGCACATCCACCACTTCAATACCCAGCGCCGCCATACTGTTCGGGTTAATCACCGGCACTTTGCCGTTGGTTTCCTGAGTTACGCGCGCTGCGGCAGACGCAATCGCATCATCCGCTGCTGGCGTAGCGACTTCATCATCGGTGCCCGCAGAACCGGAGTTCAGAGCATCACGAACGTCCAGCGTCAGGCGACCACGGGAATCGGTCACGATGTCTTTCACATCCAGACGACCAATTTCAGAACGCAGACGGTCACTGAACTTACGTTTCAGCAGCACTTCTGCCTGAGAAACATCACCACCGCCAGTAGCCAGGTAGTAACGGCTGAAATCGCTGATACGCCACTTGATGTAGGAGTCAACGATCAGGTCTTTCTTCTCTTTGGTCACAAAGCGATCGGCCTGGTTGTCCATCGTCTGGATACGGGCATCCAGGGTTTTCACGGTTTCAATGAACGGGATCTTGAAGTGCAGACCTGGCTCATACACGACCGGTTTGTTTTCATCATCACGCAGGACTTTGCCGAAGCGTAATGTAATGCCGCGCTCGCCCTCATGCACCACGAACAGCGAGGTGTAGATCACGACCAGCACGATGATAATTACTGCAACAAAAGACTTACGCATCGTTATTCACTCCCTACGCGCTGGGTATCGTTGCGCAGTGCATTGGCACGACGCTGATCCATGATATCGCCACTCGAGGAGGACGAAGAGGTGCTGGCACTGCTGCTTGAGCTGGACGCTGGCGGCAGACGCAGCAGATTATTCGCTGCACTGTTATCGCTCTTCGCGGCCGGCTGCTGAGCGCCGCCCTTCAACATCTGATCCAACGGCAGCACCATCAGGTTGCCACCTTTATCGTTAACCAGCACTTTACGGGTGTGGCTAAGGACTTTTTCCATGGTCTCGATATACAGACGCTCGCGGGTGATTTGCGGTGCGGCTTTATATTCTGGCAGCATCTTAGCGAAGCGAGCCACTTCACCCTGCGCTTCCAGAACGGTCTGTGCTTTATAAGCACGAGCTTCTTCCAGAATACGCTGAGCCTGGCCGTTCGCACGAGGCTGCACTTCGTTGCTGTAAGCTTCCGCTTCACGAATGTACTGCTGTTCGTTCTCACGAGCGGCAATAGCATCATCAAAGGCGGCCTTAACTTCTTCCGGCGGACGTGCCGTCTGGAAGTTTACGTCCAGCAGCGTGATGCCCATGTTGTAAGGCTTGATGGTTTCTTCAAGCTCACGCTGGGTATCGCTACGAATTACGGTACGACCCTCGGTAAGGATCTTATCCATGGTGTATTTACCGATAACGCCACGCAGAGCGCTGTCGGTGGCCTGACGCAGGCTGTCATCCGCACTGGTCACGCTAAACAGATAACGCTGTGGATCGGTCACGCGGTACTGAACGTTCATCTCAACGCGCACGACGTTTTCGTCAGAAGTCAGCATCACACCGGACGCAGCAAGTTCACGTACCGACTCAACGTTCACTGCCTGAACGCTGTCGATAAACGTCGGTTTCCAGTTCAGACCCGGCTCAACGAGATGGCTGAATTTACCAAAGCGGGTCACAACACCGCGTTCGGCTTCTTTAATGGTATAGAACCCGGTTGCGGCCCAAATAATGACCGCGGCTGCAGCCACAATACCGATTACACGACCACCAATAGGATTGCCAGGCCCCTGCGATGCATTACCACCGCCGTTGCCACCGCTTTTCCCACCGCCAAGGCCGCCGAGCTTTTTGCTCAGTTTGCGGAAGATATCATCCAGATCAGGTGGCCCCTGATCGCGCCCTCCTTTGTTACCCCCAGAGTCGCCGCCAGGCTTGCTGCTTCCCCACGGGTCGCGGTCCTGTCCGTTATTACCGGGCTGATTCCACGCCATGTTTATGCTCCATATTTGTTGTGCGGTGATATCCCCCGAGGGGGAAATAGTCTTCAGGACATTTATGAGCCGGCTTAATTGCGTCTAAACGATGTAATCCGCGAGTGCCGGTTCTTGTTTACAAAGGCGACGCCAGTCCACGATAGGCATACGAACTTCTAACCCCACGCAGCCGTCTTCCTCTGTCCACTCTTTTTCTATTGCCTGAAGCTGATAAAAACGGCTCCGCAAACGCCCTGCCTGAGGGGGTAAACGCAGCGTATGCTGCGCAATTTCACCAGACAAACGCTCCGTCAGAGCCTGGAAAAGCAGTGGGACACCGGCACCGGTCTGTGCGGAAAGCCAGACGCGGATCGGCACATTCTCGTCGTTCCTGTCGATACGCGGCTCAAATTCATCCAGCGCATCGATTTTATTCATGACCAACAGCGTAGGGATTTCATTCGCCTCAATCTCTTCCAGTACGGTATCGACTGCTGCAATGTTTTCCTGCATCCGGAAGTCGGCCGCGTCAATCACGTGTAACAACAGCGTGGCCTGACGTGTCTCCTGCAAAGTGGCTTTAAACGCTGCTACCAAATCATGCGGCAGGTGGCGAATAAAACCGACAGTATCTGCCAGCACGGTTTCGCCCACATCGGCGACGTCAATGCGGCGCAGTGTAGGATCGAGTGTGGCAAATAGCTGATCCGCGGCATAAACATCGGCCGCGGTAATTCTGTTAAATAGCGTGGATTTACCGGCGTTGGTGTAGCCCACCAATGAAATCGTCGGCACATCTGCTTTATTACGTGAACGCCGTCCCTGCTCGCGCTGTTTTTCCACACGTTCTAAACGCGAGAGGATCAGCATAATGCGGTTGCGCAGCAAGCGACGGTCTGTCTCGAGCTGGGTTTCCCCCGGACCGCGTAAACCGATCCCGCCTTTCTGGCGCTCAAGGTGGGTCCAGCCGCGAACCAGGCGCGTAGCCAAATGGCGAAGCTGGGCCAGCTCAACCTGCAATTTACCCTCATGGGTACGTGCACGCTGGGCAAAAATATCTAAAATTAACCCGGTGCGGTCAATAACACGGCACTGGCACAGGGCTTCCAGGTTACGTTCCTGGGCGGGGGATAACGCATGATCAAACAGCACAACCGACGCCCCAGTAGCCTTAACGGCCTCGGCAATCTCAACGGCTTTGCCTTCACCAACGAAATACTTTGGGTGCGGGGATTTGCGGCTACCGGTTACCACCTGCAGTGCTTCGACACCGGCTGAAGAGACCAGGGATTCAAACTCCGCCAGGTCTTCCATGTCTTTGTCTTGCGAAAAATAGATGTGAACCAGTACCGCCTGCTCACCGGCATCATAACGGTCAAACAAGCGTATAACCTCTCAAAAAGACCAGCGGGGAACGCAGTTGAACTGGTCCCCCGACCGGGAAAACAGCAAGCAACCTTATTCGGTTTCTTCGCTGTCTTGTTGCGGCGCAGAACCAGCCTGCGCGCTGCCGCCGTGATGGTAGCCGCCAGAACCGCCGGTGCCGGTGTTATTGCTATGATGAGAAACCGGACGAGACGGAACAACGGTAGAAATCGCGTGCTTATAGACCATCTGGCTGACCGTGTTTTTCAACAGGATCACGAACTGATCGAAAGACTCAATTTGCCCTTGCAGCTTAATACCATTCACCAAATAAATAGAAACTGGAACACGTTCACGACGCAGTGCGTTCAAGAACGGATCTTGTAAAGATTGCCCCTTAGCCATTCTATCTTTTCCTTATATGTTTGTTGTTTGTCACTCAAGAGCGATTAGCTCTGAAAAACTGCGTAAAAATTTGCGCACGCTGACGATTCAATTGTACACATTCACCCATGCTTCGCACTAACAACCTGTAGCACTTCGCTGTATGCCTGCTCTGGTTTTTCACTGTCTAACCAGTGAACACCTTCCCAGCCACGCAGCCAGGTCATCTGGCGCTTAGCCAATTGACGCGTCGCGCAAATACCTCGATAAACCATTTCATCGTATGACGTTTCACCGGCCAAATAAGACCACATCTGGCGGTAGCCCACACAACGGATGGAAGGCATCTCCGTATGCAAATCTCCGCGAGCAAAAAGCGCCCGCACTTCTGCTTCAAAACCTGAAGCTAACATCTGATGAAAACGCTGCTCAATTCGCTGATGGAGCAGTTCACGGCTCGCCGGGGCGATGGCGAACTGATGCACCTGATACGGCAGAGCTTCTCCTGACGTTTGCGTCAGTTCCGTTAAAGTTTTACCCGAAATGAAAAAAACTTCCAGTGCCCGGGAAAGCCTTTGCGGATCATTTGGATGAATCCGGGCAGCGGCAACGGGATCGATTTCCTCCAGTTGACGATGCAGCGCATTCCACCCTTGCTCTGCCGCCTGTTGCTCTATTCTTGCCCTGACTTCGGAGTCCGCCGACGGCAGTGGCGAAAGCCCTTCCAGCAGCGCTTTAAAATAGAGCATGGTCCCACCGACCAGCAGCGGAATACGCCCGGCGGCGGTAATTTCAGCCATCTCGGCCAGCGCATCGCGGCGAAAATCTGCCGCAGAGTACGCCTGAGCCGGGTCAAGCAAGTCCAGTAACCGGTGAGGCGCCTGGGCGAGCTCTTGTTCCGTTGGCTTAGCGGTACCGACATCCATTCCACGATAGATGAGGGCCGAATCCACGCTTATCAACTCTACCGGCAAAGTTTTACGCAAATTAATAGCAAGTGCCGTCTTGCCTGAGGCTGTTGGCCCCATTAAAAAAATCGCCTGTGGCCTTTTTTTATCTTCAGTCATCTTTCAGGGCGTTCATCGCCGATTGTAAATCAACAGGTTGTAGCAAACCGCCGGGGGGTGATTTCACCAACTGCGGGCAAAGACGTTCAACGTCTGCCAGCAGGGTAATCGCCTGAGCCTGACTCCACTGTTCGTGATCGCTTGCCAAATGACGAGCAATCCACAAAGCCAGTTGGCCCGCCGAAACGTCCGCCTGTTGCGCCAGGTATCCTGGCAGTTCGTGAATCAAGATTTGTAAATTTTGTTTCCGTAAAGGTAAAGGTACCGTGCGAATTGTTATCTGCCGGGCATCGGTATCAAACTCAATGCCCATTTCTTTCAAAAGCGCCTGATATTTAACCAATACGTCATGTTCTTCGCGACTGACTTTCAGCCGGAGCGGAATCAGCAGCGGCTGAGCGCGCAGACCTGCACTCCCTGGCGCCAGTTGAGCCTGTTTTAGCCACCGTTCGGCCACCACCAGCGAAAGCAGCGAAAGTTTGCCCTGCCGCTCCAGCAAAGCTTTATCCGGCGGTAAAACCGTTAACACCCGGCCAAAACTTTGCGAGTGGCCCTCTAACGCAGCCGGCTCTTCAGCACGAACGACAGGTTTTGGCTCGACGTCAGGTGTCTCAAGCAACTGATGGTAAAGGGCACCCTGCTGCTTTTGATAGCCTGGCGCAGCGTGTGGCCAAAGCGGCGTGCCTCCGGCCCCGGCTGGACGGCCACCGCTGCCCGATACAGGCGAACTCTGCCTTGTCGCAGCCTCACGGGGCTCACGCGCGACGGCTGGCGTGGCAAACTGATTGCGCCCTGCGGCAACACGATTTTCCGGCTGCCAGCGCTCAACGGGCGTTTCCGCCGTTTCTTCCAGCGCCAGAGCGTTCTCACCCTGCTGCTGAAGTACGCTGATCACGCCCTGATAGATAAAGTCATGCACCAGCCGTGACTGATGGAAACGCACCTCATGCTTAGCCGGGTGAACGTTAACGTCCACCTGATGCGGGTCGATCTCCAGATACAGCACAAAGGCCGGCTGCTGATCCACGCCCAGCTTGTCTTCACAGGCCTGACGAATT
Source organism: Amanita fuliginea (assembly GCA_023014435.1). Taxonomy (NCBI): domain Eukaryota; kingdom Fungi; phylum Basidiomycota; class Agaricomycetes; order Agaricales; family Amanitaceae; genus Amanita; species Amanita fuliginea. The sequence continues at coordinate 3,102,210 of JAEBUQ010000004.1, forward strand.
GCATGGTTAATTAAGCGGTCGCGCATCATGCGCCCGTTAACATAACAATATTGGATCTCCGCCAGGGCCGAAGTGGTTGCAGAATGCTCAGCAACCCAGCCACGTAGAGTCAAATCACCGTGCTGCCACTCAATGGCAAGCGCCTGTTCAAGAAACGGCGTACCGCAAATGGCCCCCAGGCGGCGCTCGCGTGGCGCACCTTCCTGCACGGCACGGTACTGGCGAATCATTTTGCCGTTGTGATTGAGCGTGATAGAAACGTCGAACCGCGCCAGCGCAATGCGGCGCACAACTTCATCGATATGATTGAATTCGGTTTTTTCGGTGCGCATGAACTTACGGCGCGCTGGCGTGTTGTAAAACAGATCGAGCACTTCAAGCGTCGTCCCGACAGGATGCGCGGCTGGTTTGACCGTCACAGCCTGATCACGCCCTTCAGCATAGGCCTGCCAGGCTTCATTTTGTTCTGCCGTACGTGAAGTCAGGGTCAGGCGGGAGACGGAACTGATACTGGCCAGCGCTTCACCGCGAAACCCGAGGCTGATAATAGCTTCAAGATCGTCAAGTGAAGCGATTTTACTGGTGGCATGACGAGCCAGCGCCAGCGCCAGCTCTTCCTGCTTGATACCACAGCCGTTGTCCCGAATACGAATGAGCTTCGCGCCACCACGCTCGATGTCGATATCAATGCGCGTGGCCCCGGCATCAAGGCTGTTCTCAACCAGCTCCTTTACTACCGACGCAGGGCGCTCTACAACCTCGCCAGCGGCGATCTGGTTCGCAAGCTGCGGCGGCAGAACCTGAATCGGCATGTTATCTCCTTAGTTGGTCACCGCGACCTGCTGCGGCGAACCTGGTTGGCTACGGGCAGTTTGCTCATTCGATGGAGCAGACTGCAGCGGGTGCTCGCGGAAATAGTTACGCAGCCCCTCATAAATGGCCTGAGCTATTTGCTGCTGATAAGTGTCGCTGCCAAGCAAACGTTCTTCGGAACTGTTGCTGATAAAGCCCGTCTCAACCAGCAGTGAAGGAATATCAGGTGAACGCAACACGCCCAGGCTCGCGTGTTCCGGGCGGCGCTTATGCAAAGAACCGACGCGCTGCAGCTGAGCCAACACTTTGGTCGCCACATCATACCCGACGCGCTGAGAATGACCGAACTGCAAATCCAGCACAGCCTGGCTTAGGTAGGGATCGGCCTGGCTATTTGCCAGCACATCTCCCGCACCGCCCAGCAACTCAGATTGCTTCTCATGCTGCTCCAGCCAGCCCGCCATTTCACTGTTCGCACGGCGGTTAGAAAGCACCCATACAGATGCGCCAGTGGCATCACGATTCGGCGCTGCATCCGCATGAATGGACACCAGCAAGTTTGCATTCTGCTTACGCGCTACGTCTGAACGCCCCATGACCGAGATAAAATAATCCCCATCACGAGTCAGTACGCCGCGGAACATTGGGTCATCGTTCAGCAGAGCTTTCAGCTTCCGCGCGATAGAAATAGTGACGTTCTTTTCCTGCGTACCGCCGGGGCCAATCGCACCGGGGTCCTGACCGCCGTGACCGGCATCAATGGCGACCACGACGGTATCCGACGGACCGCTGTTTTTTGCTCGAGCCGCCGGGCGAGTGACGGTATTAGAACCTATCACGCCGGTGACCTGCTGAGGCTTAAAGGGATTACGAGCCGGATCGGGAGCCTGAACGGGGGCAACAGGTTCAACGCGCTTAGCCACAACTGGCGGCGGTGGTGGCGGCGGAGGTACATCAGCGTTGATCGTAAAGATAACGGTATAGTTGGCCCCGTTTTGCTGTTTCACGGCACGGGTTTTACCTGGCTGGGTTAAATCGACGACGAGGCGCAAAGATTGATCGTCTTTTGGCTGCCCGGCGCTGATGCTTTTCACCAGATTGCTGCCGCTAAACTGCAAAGGCAGGCCGCGAATCACGCCGGTTTGTTTGATATCCAGCGCAACGCTTCGCTTATTATCCTGTGAAAAAGTGTATTCCGGGTCACCCATAAAACTAAAAGTGATACGCGCCTGATTTTCACCGTTAGAAACCTGAATATCAGACAACGCCGCCGCCCCCGCTTGTGCACAGCACAGCAGCAGGAATCCAGCCATCAACCAACCTTTCACGCGATAGATCATCCCGTCATCCTTGCTATTTGGCTAACCGCGCCAGTAACGCTTCACCAGATGAGGAAACGGCAGCAATGCGCGCTTCGCGACCTTGCGCCTCGTAGCTCAGGTGAATTTCGACATCCGGGTCCGGGAGCACACCTGTCCCCTGCTGCGGCCATTCCACCAGGCAAATTGCGTCGTTGGTGAAGTAGTCACGGATCCCCATAAACTCAAGCTCTTCCGGGTCAGCCAGGCGATACAAGTCAAAGTGATAAACCATCAGGTTATCAAGCTGATACGGCTCAACTAATGTATAGGTTGGGCTTTTAACGTTGCCCTTGTGCCCCAGCGCCTGTAAAAAGCCGCGGCTAAAGGTGGTTTTGCCCGCGCCGAGGTCACCATAAAGGTAAATCACCGTCGCGCCCTCACAGGCCTGTGCCAGGCGTTCGCCCAACGCTAACGTTGCCGCTTCTTCAGGTAATGCAATAACTCGATTCATCATGGCTTCAGGTATTCAAATCCGGGTTAACAAACAGGTAAAGCGTTGAAAGCAGGTCGCTTGCCAGCATACCGCGCGTGCCTCGCTGGCGGGCTAAAACATCAGCCGCCGCGCCGTGAGCCACGCAGCCTGCACAGGCAGCATCATAAGGGGTAAGCTTCTGTGCCAGCAATGCGGTAATAATCCCCGACAGCACATCCCCCATTCCTCCGCTTCCCATCCCAGCATTGCCAACGTCGATAATGCCCAGCCGATCGTGGCTGGCAACCAGAGTGCCGGCACCTTTTAAGACCACGGTCCCGCCATAACGTTTGACCAAACGCCTTACTGCAAGTAAGCGGTCACTCTCAATTTGTGACACAGCGCAATTTAGCAGTCGAGCCGCTTCGCCGGGATGAGGCGTAATCACGCGATTCTGACGTTTATCCGGGTTGATTGCCAGAAGGTTAAGCGCGTCCGCGTCCCAAAGCATCGGTTTACGGCTGTTTTCAACTTTCTGCAGCGCTTTCTTGCCCCACTCTTGCTGCCCAAGCCCCGGCCCAATGGCTACCACATCGGCCCATTCCAGAGCGTCATCAAGCGATTGCGGCGTCAGCTCATGAACCATTAACTCCGGGCAAGCGGTAAGCAACGGAGCAACATTTTCAGCACGAGTCAGTACCCGAACAAGACCAGCCCCGGCTCGCAATGCAGCCTCACCGGCCATACGAATGGCTCCGGCAGTGCCGCAGTCCCCCCCAATCAGTACCAGCCGCCCGTTATCCCCTTTATGCGACGTCGGCCGCCTCGGTTTAATCCACCCGGCAAGCTGCTGAACATCAAACCGGGAAATGGGCGCGGCCTGCCCTTCGAGCCAGGGTTCAAGCCCCAGGGCGGCATAGTGCAATGTGCCAACCACATCTCGCGCTTTCCCCGTGAGCAAACCTGGCTTCAGTGCGATAAACGTCACCGTATCCGCAGCCTGAACCACCTGGCCGGGCACAGCGCCTGTTTCTGCCAGCAGACCAGAAGGGATATCCAAGGCGACAACCGGTGCAGGGTGAACGTTCATCTGCTCAATCAGCCGGGCAATGCCTTCACGCGGCGCACTGCTTAAGCCAATGCCCAGCAAGGCATCAACAATCAAATCAACGTCTGCGGGCCAGATTTTATCGGGAGCGTGCGGAACGCCGCCCGCATTAAGCCACGCTTCACGCGCCTGACTCGCCTCATCGGGTAAGGGCTTATCGCTTTCTACAGCCAGCAACGTTGTCTGAAAACCCGCCGCCTGCGCCAGCCGGGCAACAACATACCCGTCCCCGCCGTTATTTCCGTGTCCACAGGCAATCAGCCAGTGGCGGGCGTCAGGATAACGCGCGCGGGCAATCTGAAATGCCGCTTCACCGGCACGCTGCATCAGTTCATAAAGCGTAATGCCCAGGCTATCGGCTGCGTCTTTTTCAGCATTACGCAGCCAGTCCGCTGGCCAGACCGAATGTGGTATACTTTTGGCGTACTTTTTCAGGTTATGGTCCGTCATGTCACAGCCCCTCGATTACAATCAGTTAGCGCAAAACATTAAACAATGGGGCAAAGATCTTGGCTTCCAGCAGGTCGGTATTACCGATACCGATCTCACCGCCAGCGAGCCACAGCTGCAGGAATGGCTCGACAAGCAATATCACGGTGAAATGGACTGGATGGCCCGGCACGGCATGATGCGCGCGCGCCCACACGAACTGGTGCCCGGTACACTCAGGGTCATTAGCGTCCGCATGAATTACCTTCCCACCAACGCCGCCTTCGCCTCAACGCTGAACAACCCGCAACTGGGCTACGTCAGCCGCTATGCGCTGGGCCGTGATTACCATAAGGTCTTGCGTAACCGCTTAAAAAAGCTGGGGGAAATGATTCAGTCCCACTGCTCCACGCTGAATTTTAGACCTTTTGTCGACTCCGCGCCGCTTCTTGAGCGCCCGCTGGCCGAAAAAGCGGGGCTGGGCTGGACAGGTAAGCACTCACTAATCCTTAATCGCGAGTCGGGTTCGTTTTTCTTCCTCGGCGAACTGCTGGTCGATATTCCGCTGCCGATTGACTCCCCCGTTGAGGAGGGCTGCGGCCGCTGTGTAGCCTGCATGACCATTTGCCCGACCAGCGCCATCGTCGAACCCTACACGGTTGACGCCAGGCGCTGTATCTCCTATCTGACCATAGAGCTTGAAGGCGCTATTCCGGAAGAATTCAGGCCGCTAATCGGCAATCGTATCTACGGCTGCGATGACTGCCAGCTTATCTGCCCGTGGAACCGCTACTCGCAACTTAGCGAAGAAGATGACTTCAGCCCGCGTAAGGCACTCCATTCGCCGCCGTTGACCGAGCTGTTTGCCTGGAGTGAGCAGCATTTCCTGCGCGTAACCGAAGGCTCAGCGATCCGCCGTATCGGCCACCTTCGCTGGCTGCGTAATATCGCCGTTGCACTGGGCAATGCACCCTGGGATGAGTCAAACCTGGCCGCGCTTGAACAGAGACAAGGTGAGCACCCACTTCTGGATGAGCACATTGAATGGGCGATTGCGCAACAATTAGCCAGACGAAGCGAGCAGGCCGTTGAGGTTCAGTTACCGAAGAATCAGCGTCTGGTGAGGGTGATTGAGAAAGGGCTTCCGCGCGACGCATGATATGTCCACAGCGTGTGCATAACATTCAAAAACACGTTGTCATTCAAGTGTCAAAATTTCTGCAAGCATTACATTAATATTTCGACACTAAATTAACTTCTTTATTATCAATAAATTAAAATATTGGTGTAATAAATATTACATTTGTAGAAGACGCATGGAAAGGCAGAAGGCTGTGGATAAGTCTGTTCATAGTTGTATTGCAAGACAGCAAAATACCACCCGCGACGCTTGTTGGGCGCTGTGGATAATTTATGCTTGAAAGGA
>JAEBUQ010000004.1:3108065-3127230 GCA_023014435.1 Amanita fuliginea
CTGTGTAACGCTGCAAATTCTGCATCGGTACGGGAGGCGCATTATACGAGAATTCGTTTTTGTCGCAAGCCCTCAAACGTTTTTTTTCACGATTTTCGTCTGACTGCTGGTTAAATCGCCATGATGATTATTTTATCGTCGCCATTGGTTATTTTCCCCTCACCTTTCGGTAAGGGGACTGTTTTTAAAGCTTAATAAAATTCTCGCGATAGTAGGCGAGCTCCGCTACGGACTCGCGAATATCGTCCATTGCCTGGTGAGTCCCCTGCTTTTTGAAGCCAGGCAGAATTTCCGGCTTCCAGCGGCGCGCCAGCTCTTTCAACGTGCTCACGTCGAGGTAACGATAATGGAAGTAGGCCTCCAGCTCGGGCATATACTTAAACAGGAAGCGGCGATCCTGCCCGATGCTGTTCCCGCAAATCGGAGAAGTATTCGCCGGCACCCACTGCTTCAGGAACTCCAGCGTTGCCAGCTCCGCCGCACGGTCGTCAAGCGAACTTGCTTTCACGCGCTCAACCAGCCCGCTTGCAGTATGGGTGCGAACGTTCCAGTCATCCATTAGCCCCAGCTGTGCATCCGACTGATGCACCGCGATGGTTGGCCCTTCTGCCAGAATGTTCAGGTTGGCATCGGTCACCAGGGTAGCAATCTCAATAATGCGATCCCGCTCGGGATCCAGACCGGTCATTTCTAAATCAATCCAAATCAGATTGTTTTCGTTTCCACTCATGCTATTTTCCACCCTTCTTGTGCGTCGCCCACCCTTGACGATGGGTTAATTCGTATAAAATAGTGTGTATCATAGAGGTTTTGCCCACCAGGGGCGACCAGGAGCCAGTACGCTTGAGCAAAAATAAACTCTCCAAAGGGCAGCAGCGCCGCGTCAACGCGAACCACCAGCGTCGTCTGACAAAAACCGTGGAGAAAGCCGACTATGACGATGCCCAGTTTGGTGAACCGCGCGAAGGCACGGTTATCAGCCGCTTTGGCCAGCATGCGGACGTCGAGTCGCACGAAGGCACGGTACACCGCTGCAACATTCGTCGTACCATTCGTTCGCTGGTTACCGGCGACAAGGTTGTCTGGCGCTTAGCGAAAGAGGCCGCCGAAGGCGTCTCGAAAAAAGGAATTGTGGAGGCCGTGCATGAGCGCACCTCCGTTCTGACCCGCCCAGACTTTTACGACGGCGTAAAACCAATTGCGGCAAACATCGACCAGATCATCATCGTTTCTGCCATCTTGCCGGAGCTGTCGCTGAATATCATCGACCGCTATCTCGTTGCCTGCGAAACCCTCGACGTTGAGCCGCTGCTGGTGCTCAACAAAACCGATCTGCTGGACGATGAAGGCCGGGCCTTCGTTAACGAGCAGATGGATATCTACCGCAAAATTGGCTATCGCGTGCTGATGGTTTCCAGCTACAAAGCGGAAGGGCTTAAAGAGCTTGAAGCCGAACTCGTAGGCCGCATCAGCATCTTTGCGGGCCAGTCCGGCGTAGGCAAATCAAGCCTGCTAAATCACCTGTTAGGCTTCACCGATAAACAAATTCTGGTGAATGACGTTTCCGACGTCTCCGGTCTTGGCCAGCACACCACCACGGCTTCCCGCCTTTATCACTTCCCCGGCGGTGGCGATGTCATCGACTCCCCCGGCGTACGTGAGTTTGGCCTCTGGCACCTCGAGCCTGAACAAATCACCCACGGGTTTGTCGAATTCCATGATTATTTAGGCCGTTGTAAATACCGCGACTGCCGCCACGACAACGATCCAGGCTGTGCCCTGCGCGAAGCCGTGGAACAAGGCCAGATCGCTGAAACACGTTTCGAAAACTACCACCGTATTCTGGAAAGCATGGCGCAGGTAAAAACGCGTAAAAGCTTTTCTGATACTGACAACTGACAATTAAGCTTGGCGCCGCTAGAATCGCCGCTTTTCTGTATCGGCCCACATAGAGGGCATTTAGCCAGGAGGCTATTTTGTTAGACAACATTAAACTTTCGCTGCAGTACATTCTGCCAAAACTCTGGCTGACTCGCCTGGCGGGCTGGGGCGCAAGCAAACGTGCTGGCTGGCTGACCAAACTGGTCATCGATTTGTTCGTCAAATACTACAAAGTCGACATGAATGAGGCGCAGAAGCCGGACACCGCCGCTTACCGCACCTTCAATGACTTTTTTGTGCGCCCGCTGCGCGACGACGTGCGCCCGGTAAATACCGATCCTAACGTGCTGGTGATGCCGGCCGACGGTGTGATCAGCCAGTTGGGCAACATCGAAGAAGATAAAATCCTGCAGGCAAAAGGCCATAACTACAGCCTGGAAGCGCTGCTGGCAGGTAACTACCTGATGGCCGACCTGTTCCGCAACGGCAGCTTCGTCACAACTTATCTTTCACCTCGCGACTACCACCGCGTTCACATGCCGTGTAACGGCATTCTGCGTGAAATGATCTATGTTCCGGGTGACCTTTTCTCCGTCAACCACCTGACGGCGCAAAACGTCCCGAACCTGTTTGCCCGTAATGAACGCGTGATCTGCCTGTTCGACACCGAGTTTGGCCCAATGGCGCAAATTCTGGTTGGTGCTACCATTGTTGGCAGCATCGAAACCGTCTGGGCCGGTACCATCACCCCGCCGCGTGAAGGCGTGATTAAACGCTGGACATGGCCTGCAGGCGAGAGCGAAGGTGCCGTTGCGCTGCTGAAGGGCCAGGAAATGGGCCGCTTCAAGCTGGGCTCGACGGTGATTAATCTGTTTGCGCCGGGCAAAGTAAACCTGGCGGAGCAGTTGAAAAGCATGTCAGTCACGAAAATTGGCGAAGTGCTGGCTGTCTCAAGCGAACCCGTCATTGAGCCTGAAGTTCCGGTGAGCGAAATCCCTGCCGAGGTGCTGGACACCAAGGCAGACGAACCCGAAGCGCCAAAAACCGCAGAATAACGTCTAAAATCAGGCGACGGGTCCCCCCGGAGCCTGAAAGCTCACAGCACTTAACCACGAAAATCAACCCAATGATTTTCTGCTAAAACACCCAGAGGGGAACATAGCTTTCCCTCTTTTCCAGCAACGTTATAGGTAACTGACGTGCGCCTGATTATCACTTTCCTGATGGCCTGGTGCCTCAGCCTGGGGGCATACGCAGCGACAGCCCCCGATGCAAAACAAATCTCGCAGGAACTGGAGCAGGCTAAGGCCGCCAAAAACACGCCGAATCAGGCGGAAATTGTCGAAGCACTCCAGTCGGCACTAAATGCGCTGGACGAGCGTAAAGCCTCACTCGAGCGCGCCGAGCAATACCAACAAGTCATTGATAATTTCCCTAAGCTGTCGCAAACCCTGCGTAAACAACTGACCAACCTGCGCGATGAACCCGAGGAAGTTTCTCCGGGCATGAGCAGCGACGCGCTGAACCAGGAGATCCTGCAGGTCAGCAGCCAGCTTCTGGACAAAAGCCGCCTTGCTCAGCAGGAACAGGAAAGAACCCGGGACATCAGCGATTCGTTAAGCCAGCTCCCTCAGCAGCAAACGGATGCACGCCGCCAGCTGAACGATATCGAGCGCCGCGCCGGTGCCCAGCAAAGCGGCAGTACTCCGCTTGCCCAGGCCCAGCACTTCCTGCTGCAGGCCGAATCCGCACGCCTGAAAGCGCAGGTTGATGAACTCGAACTGGCGCAGCTTTCCGCTAACAACCGCCAGGAGCTTTCGCGCATGCGCGCCGAATTGGCGCAAAAGCAAAGCACCCAGTTGGATGCCTACCTCCAGGCGTTGAGAAATCAGCTCAATAGCCAGCGTCAGCGTGAGGCGGAACAGGCGCTGGAAAGCACCGAATTGCTGGCAGAAACCAGCGCTAACCTGCCGCCGGAAATCGTCGAGCAGTTCAAAAATAACCGCGAGCTTTCCCAGGCACTCAACCAGCAAGCTCAGCGTATGGATCTGGTTGCCTCTCAGCAGCGTCAGGCCAATAACCAGACGCTGGAGGTCCGCCAGGCGCTGAATACGCTACGCGAACAGTCTCAGTGGCTCGGCGTTTCCAACGTGCTGGGTGAAGCGCTTCGTGCCCAGGTCGCCCGGTTGCCTGACATGCCCAAACCGCAGCAGCTGGATACCGAGCTGGCTCAGCTACGCGTAGAGCGCCTGCACTATGAAGATTTGCTCAATAAACATGCTCAACTGCGGCAGGTGCGCCAGGCCGATGGCAGCCCGTTAACGTCGGAACAAAATAAGATCCTGCAGGCCCAGCTTCGCACCCAGCGTGAGTTGCTAAATTCGCTGCTGCAGGGCGGCGATACCCTGATCCTTGAACTCACCAAACTGAAAGTGGCCAACAGCCAGCTGGAAGATGCCCTGAAAGAGGTGAACGAGGCGACCCACCGCTATCTGTTCTGGACGTCAGACGTCAGCCCAATCGGCATCAGTTGGCCACTGGAAATCGTTCAGGATCTGCGGCGTCTGGTGTCGCTGGATACCTTCAGCCAGTTGGGGAAGGCCGCGATCATGATGGTGACCAGCAAAGAAACGCTGCTGCCGCTCTTTGGCGCGCTGATTCTGGTCGGATTTAGCATTAGCTCGCGCCGCCACTTCACCGCCTTTTTGGAACGCTCCAGCGCCAAAGTCGGCAAAGTGACCCAGGATCACTTCCGCCTGACGCTGCGCACCGTGTTCTGGTCGATTCTGGTCGCCTCTCCGCTTCCCGTGCTGTGGGCGACGCTCGGCTATGGTTTGCAGGAGGCATGGCCTTACCCTATCGCAGTGGCGATTGGCGACGGTGTTACCGCCACGGTTCCTCTGCTTTGGGGGGTGATGATTTGTGCGACCTTCGCGCGCCCTACCGGGCTGTTTGTGGTGCATTTCGGCTGGCCGCGCGAGCGCGTGGGCCGGGCCATGCGCTACTACATCATGAGCATCGGCCTGATTGTGCCGCTGATCATGGCGCTGATTATGTTCGATAACCTCAACGACAGAGAGTTTTCTGCCTCACTGGGCAGGCTTTGCTTCATCATGATTTGCGGCGCGCTGGCTATCGTCACGCTTAGCCTGAAACGCGCCGGACTGCCGCTCTATCTCGACAAACAGGGTGATGGCGACAACATCGTCAACACCATTCTTTGGAACCTGCTGCTTTGCGCCCCGCTGATGGCCATTCTGGCGGCTGTCGTCGGCTACCTGGCGACGGCTCAGGCGCTACTGGCACGTCTGGAAACCTCCGTGGCTATCTGGTTCCTGCTGCTGGTGATTTATCACATTATTCGCCGCTGGATGCTGATTCAGCGCCGCCGTCTGGCCTTTGACCGTGCCAAACACCGTCGGGCTGAAATCCTTGCCCAGCGAGCACGTGGCGAAGAAGAAACTGCGCACGCCAACAGCACGGAAGGATCGGCCGAAACAGTAGACGAACCGGAAGTCGATCTGGATACCATCAGCGCCCAGTCCCTGCGTCTGGTTCGCTCGATTCTGATGCTGATCGCCCTGCTGTCGGTGATCGTTCTGTGGTCGGAAATCCACTCGGCGTTTGGCTTCCTCGGTAACATCACGCTGTGGGATGTCACCTCCACGGTTCAGGGTGTGGAAAGCATCGAGCCGATTACGCTTGGTGCTGTGCTCATTGCCATTCTGGTGCTGATTATTACCACCCAGCTGGTGCGTAACCTGCCCGCGCTGCTGGAGCTGGCGATTCTTCAGCACCTGAACTTAACCCCCGGCACCGGCTATGCGATCACGACCATCACGAAGTACCTGCTGCTGCTGATTGGCGGGCTGGTTGGCTTCTCGATGGTGGGGATTGAGTGGTCCAAGCTGCAGTGGCTGGTAGCGGCACTCAGCGTGGGCTTAGGCTTCGGTTTACAGCAAATCTTTGCCAACTTCGTCTCCGGCCTGATTATTCTGTTCGAGAAGCCGATACGCATCGGCGACACGGTCACCATCCGCGATCTGACGGGCACCATCACGCGAATCAACACCCGCGCGACAACCATCAGCGACTGGGACCGCAAAGAAATCATCGTGCCGAATCAGGCCTTTATTACCGAACAGTTCATCAACTGGTCGCTTTCGGACTCGGTCACGCGCGTGGTGCTCACTATTCCTGCCCCGTCAGAAGCAAATACGGAAGAGGTCACCCAGGTCCTGCTGGAAGCCGCACACCGCTGCACGCTGGTGCTCGATACACCAGCGCCGGAAGCCTTCCTGGTCGATCTCCAGCAAGGTATCCAGGTTTTCGAACTGCGTATTCACGCGGCGGAAATGGGCCACCGAATGCCGCTGCGCCACGAAATTCACCAGCTGATTCTGCAGGGCTTCCGCGAGCACAACATCGAGATGCCGTTCCCACCGTTCCAGATGCGTCTGGAGAGCCTCGGCGGGCAGCGTAGCAGTAAGACGATTAAATCCGCAGGCAGAGCAGCCAGAACGCCTGGCAGCCTGTAATTTCGAGGAAGGGCAAAAACGCGTTGGCAAAAAACCAACGCGTTTTTTTATTTCAGCAGTTTAGGCAGCTCGCGCAGGCACCAGGCTTTGGCCTCGCCCATGCTGTCGCGCCGCCACGCCATGATGATATCAATCTCGTTGGTATATTCCGGGCTAACCACCCGCAGGCGGCCTTCGGCAATATCCTGCTCAACCAGCGGATACGGCATCGTCGCCACGCCAAGCCCGGCCAGCAGCGCCAGCCGCTTCTCTTCGATAGAACTCACCGTCAGGCGCGGCTGTTTATCCAACAAGCGCACCGTTAACACCGGTCTTTCACGGGCGGTATCGGCCACTGCCACGCCACGATACTTCACGCGGGTCACCTCAGAAAGCGGCTCCGGCTCCTGATGAATCGGGTGATCCGGCGCGGCAACATAAACGCTCATCACTTTGTACAGCTTGCGGGAGTTAATCTCCGAGGAACTGCGGAAGTGCATATCCGGCGCGATAACAATATCCGCTCTGCCCTGCTCCAGGCGCTCCCAGGCCCCGGCCAGCACCTCGGTGAAAATAGATAATTGGGTGTCGGCTTTATCGGCCAGCTTATCCACCAGCGGGAACAGTTTTTCCGTCGGCACCAGCGCTTCGGTGACGATAGTCAGGTTTGCCTCCCAGCCCCGCGCCAGCGCTTCCGCGTCGGTGGTCAACTTATCCGCCGCCTCGAGCAGCACGCGCCCTCGCTCCAGCAGCATACGTCCCACATTGGTAAATTTGGTGCGATGCCCCGACCGGTCAAACAGCACCACATCCAACTCTTCTTCCAGTTTTTGCATGGTGTAGCTGAGCGCGGACGGTACACGTCCCAGCTCGTCGGCCGCAGCGGCAAAGCTTCCGCGCCTGTCGATCGCATCCATGACCCTTAACGCTTCCAGCGTCAACGCCCTTTCTTTCGCCATTTCGTTCTCATTCAGGAAATTTGAACATACCGAGCAGATTAACTGGCTAACAATGCAGCGTCCAGACCCTTAACATGGGTTTAGTGTAAAGAGAGGTCAAGAATTATGATTACGACAAGAACAGCCAAACAGTGTGGTAAAGCTGACTACGGATGGCTGCAGGCTCGCTACACCTTTTCTTTTGGACACTACTTCGACCCGAAACTGCTGGGCTACGCCTCTCTGCGCGTGCTCAACCAGGAAGTTCTGGCTCCTGGAGCCTCGTTTCAACCACGCGGTTACCCGAAAGTAGACATCCTCAACCTGATTCTGGAAGGGGAAGCGGAATACCGCGACAGCGAAGGCAACCATATCCAGGCCAGCGCCGGCGAAGTCCTGCTGCTTTCCACCCAGCCGGGGATCAGCTATAGCGAGCACAACCTCAGCAAAGAGAAATCGCTGACGCGCATGCAGCTGTGGCTGGATGCCTGCCCGGACCGTGAAAATCCGCTGGTACAAAAGATCCCGTTCGCGGGAGCATCACATCAGCTGATTGCCTCGCCGGACGGCAGCAATCACAGCCTGCAGCTCCGCCAGCAGGTGTGGATCCACCATATTGAGATGCAAAAGGGCGAGCAGCTAAGCTTCCAGCTTCATGGCCCACGAGCCTATCTGCAGTCGATTCACGGCACGGTGCATGCGGTAACGCCAGCAGAAGAGAAGGAAGCACTTACCTGCGGCGATGGCGCGTTTATTCGTGATGAGGCGAATATCACCCTCGTCGCCGATACGCCGCTGCGTGGCCTGCTGATCGACTTACCTGTCTAGCTTACAGCCAGCCTCTTTCGCTCTGAAAGAGGCTGCTCATTTCCTTCCCTGGTATTTATTCACAGAACGCATTCTGTAGAAAACACCTCATCCTGACCACACGCTGTATACGGTGAAATATTGCCATACCTACGAATAGCGGCCTCGATATATTCTCGTTAGCTTTGGCATTTTTTTGCTTTGGTTAATGGCCATCCACAGGATGCGCGTCATCGCTAACTCATTCAAATATTTCGATAAATTTTTATTCAATGTTTCAATCAGCGCGCGCGTAGACTATCGATTACGCTTCTGTAAAAGCCCCATATAGTAAGTAAATATTTAATGGCGACGTTTCATTTACTCCTTACTATTTGTCATGATTAAAATAATAACTCAGTATTTATAATAAGTTACATAGACCAGGTGCGAGTTTTGCTCTTCCCATATCAAAGTTAAGGGGATGGTATATCTGAGAGCGCTCTTTTATTAGGATAACGCGATAAATCACCTTTTATATTTCGCAAATATCAGGCTCGAGACAGTCGGAACAGCAGACAAAGAATCAGCAAACACGCACCGCTTTGGGAACATTCCCAATTTTTATCATTTTTTAAAATCAGTATCTGGACGGTTACGCGATTCATTATTTAAAAGGCCTGAAATGGATATTAACGCCAGTCTGGTTATTAAAAATACAGGTTTAAAAACAAAAACAGAATGTGTGATAACGCTCACCAACTGGAACGTTCCCGCTTTACGGTAAAAAATAGAGATGTTTAAGATTGAATGGTCTTTTGAACCACTTTTTTTGGAACCCAACACCAGTAAAAAAAATCAAAAACTGATAATTACAAAATCAGAAAAATGCCAGATAAAGTGAACCGGAAAATTAAAGAAAACCGGCGAACTCTCTCGGCCTAAAAATATAATACTGATAAACGCCAAAACGTTTAACTATCCCGCAAGCTTATTCTTGCAGGCATTTTGATACATACAGCACTTGAAAGTCAGCACCAGCACGGCTGCTGACGATGTTTTCTGATTTTGCCGGTTCTGAATGGCCTCGGGCGTCATCGAAAACGCAGCCATTCGGGATGTATCAATTGCTTACAACAAATAAGCGTAGCAGTTTCGCTTCAAAGGGGTAGTCGCCATGGACGTTTATGGTCAAAGATATGCCATGTTTATCTCTTTTGATGCTGTTGCCGTCTCAGGTATTACGGTAGAAGCATTAAAAGTATCACAAAGCCTTAAACAAAAAGGCATCAACTCTTATCTCGATCTTGGGTATGACATTAAAGTTGACAAAGGAAATTTTAATAAGCCTTACGATCATGAGCCCGAAATTTATCGCGATGCCTTTACCTTAACGCGCATTAGCGAGATTACCTCTGTACCTCATTATTCCCCGGAGTTTATTGAAAAAGCACATGCGGTGCTTATCAGTGAAAGACTTTCTGTTTCATTTGAAGAAAAATCAGAAATAATCCGCGCCGTTGAATATTCCGCCCAAAGTCTGGCCGAAAGAATTTTACTTCAATGGGAACAACTTCGAATTTGCACCGTCATTGTCGAAAACGGCACGCTGCCAGAGAATATCATTTACACCCGCGCGCTTTATCTCGCTATCGAACAATACGGCCATCGCCACCAGTTAGGAAATTTTGTTATCTGGCGCGATCACGACCTCATGTGGAACAGCGAGAAAAATATTATGAAGTATGGTTTACCGCCGTATAAGCATGCCATTAAACCTGCCAAATCCCCTTTTATTAGCTACGTTACGCTGAATAACGATCTCAAAGAAAAGCTGGAACACTGGTGCCACCGGGAAGTCGATATTCACGTAGTGAAAAATACCTACAGCTTTACCGGGCAACAGGCGCTGAAAAACATCCGGGCATCCCTGAATATTCCCGCCGATGACATAGTCATTGCCCGAACGACGCGCATCATCCCGCAGAAGCGCCTGGATCGCGACGTACTCTTAGTTCAACGCCTTAACCACCTGTTCAGAAAGCACAATATCGATAAAACCGTCTGGCTTTTGATCGCCGGTGATCCCCGTGAACACGCCACGCATGCAGGCGAGCTTGAGCAGCTGGCGCAGGAGCTGGACATCACTTCCTACGTGAAGTTTCTTGGCCCGCTGCATCACAACTTCATGCCCATGAGTCTGGGAAAAATCACCATCGAGGATCTCTACCATTCCTGCGACCTGGTGTCGTTCCTGACTTCATGGGACTACGACAGCTACGGCAATCCCATTGGAGAAGCAATCAGCAGCCAGCGCTGCTACATCACCACCCGCTATGAATACTACCCGGAAGTCTACGGCCAGCACGGCTTTGAAGCTCCGGTGATGCCTATCTCAGACGGGCAGGACGGCCTGCCTGACGAAGCCTTCATCAACGAAGTCTTTTTGCTGCTGACCAATAAACCTGAAATGGCTCGTATAGCCGCTAAGAACTTCGCCATCGGCAAAAACATCCTTTCCAACAACGTGATGGACATTCTGAACATTACCGCCCCAGGAGTAGATATGCGCGATAACATTTTCGTCTCGGTAGTGCTGCCTGTTTACAATGAAAGCGACCGAATTGATGAAGTTCTAGCCTCACTCTTTGACCAACAAACGCATGGCCGATTGGTTACCCATGACGCTTATGAAGTGATCATCGTGGATAACAACTCCCGCGATGATTCCGTGGCAAAGATAAACCTCTTCAAAGAAAAACATCCGGCGATGGATGTGCACATTATTCAGGAGAAGATTCAGGGTGTCTCATCGGCCCGTAAATGCGGTATGGATTACGCCGCCCTGCGCTCAAGGGCGCGTGATGCCCGGCTGGGCAAAAGCAATAAACACTATATTGTCTCAGCCGATGCCGACTGCACCGTGGATCCTTACTGGCTGCATACCCTGATAGAAAAAATGATTGCCGACGACGGCGATCTCGGCACCTGCAATTACTACTACGACCGAGAAGCATTCCAGCAGCGCCCCAACCTCTTCCGTGAAATTCAAAAAACCCTGCGCTGCCGCGACGTGTCGTTCTCGCTGTTTGGCGGCTTCCCGGATGGCAAAGGCTTCGCCGTGGAGCGCGGTCTGTACGAAAAAATTGGCGGCATCGAGATCTTCTACCAGCTGGAAAAAGGCCGCTTCGTGGAACACCTTTCCGACGACTGGGATTTCGGCATCAAGATCATCGCCTGGGGCGGCAAACCGGTTTACGCCAAAGAATCTTTTGTGGAGATCAACAGCCGCCGCGTGGACACCATTATTGACGATGTGATCAACGGCATCGCCTACGGCAGCGACGGCATCATCATCATGAAAGACGTGCGCCCGGACGTCTCAATCCAAAAAAACACGCTGATTGACCTCACTGAGGAACAGGCCAGGCAGGGCTGGGAGTACTCCATCAAGGACTACATCCCGAAAAACATCGTGCTTCCGGCCCTGCTGAATCCGCACATTTTGCTGGAGAACGAGCGGGTGCGAGCCTTTTTCTCCCCGCAGGTTGCAGAGCGGCTTTATCAGCGTATTCACGCTATTAAGCGTGAAATGAGCATCATCGACTTCAAGCCAATCCATAGCTACAAAACGCCGGCCTACCGGCTCTATTTCGAGTTCCGCCACGAGATATTCACCGCGCTACGCAACGCCGTCGGGGAGGACATTGGTTTTGCACCACCGCTTCCGGCCTGCTTTGACAGCGTCGCGGAAAAAGATTTCGAACGCTTTGTCTGGTACTTCTGTGAAGATCGCGAGTCCGGTGAAGCCCACAACTACTTTGCCAACGGAGGTGTTTTCTGATGAATACCGAAGCTCTCGCGTCCTTAAAAGATCTCGACCCGGCTTATCCGGTTCCGGCAGTTTACGACTTCCTCCTCCAGCCGGAGAACGAGGCTTTTCTGGACTACGTCCATAAAGATCCTTTTGGCTGCCATGTTTTTCCCGGTGACATTGAGCACTACCCGCTGGAGTCGTTTTTTGCCGATATGGAGCACGATATTCGGGCTGCGAAACAGATCCATCTGTGGGCCTATATTCCCACCTGCCGTTACCGCTGCCACTTCTGCCAGTATCCAACGGTGATCCTCAATCCAAAATCGCCTTCGGCGGAAGGCGTCTTCCGGGATCTGGTGGACTACAACATTAAAGAAGCGAAGATGTGGCTGGAAAAAGTGCCGAGTCTGTCAAAAGCGGAAATTGGCGAATTCAATATCTTTGGCGGCACGCCTTCCCTGCTCCCGGAGCCGGAGCTGCGTCGGCTGATGGACTTCTATTACACGCATTTTAATTTCTCGGCGGCAACGCTCCGCTTTGAAGGCGAACCAGGGACATTAAACCGCGAATACATCGGCATTCTGAAAGAGCTGGGCTTCAGCAAAATCAGCTTCGGCACCCAATCTTTTAACGACGCCATTATTGCCGCCTGTGGCCGCCAGCACACCGCCGATGAGTGTGAAGAAACTATCCGCAGCGCCCGGGAACAGGGCATTGAGTGGGTCAGCGTCGATCTCATCTACGGCATGCTGGGCCAAACCGTGGATGACGTGAAGTACGACATGGAGCGCACCCTGGAGCTGGATCTCTCCCACGTCGTCTGTACCAAGCTGCACATGGAAGAGTTCATGAAAACGCGCACCGGCGTTTCCGGCGAGCGTGAAAGCCTGTGGCAGAAAAAAGGGCTGATCAACATGAACAACATGACGTTCCCGGGGCTGGGCAAGCAATATCAAATGCGCGAGCTGGTCGAGAAATACCTCACCGAGGGCTATCGCGAACACCCCACGATGTATTTCCACCAGAACCACCTGGAAGCTGAAAAGTGGAAAGGACTGATCACCGATCTCGACAAGCAGTATCCCGAAGTTGCTATCGGCCTGGGTGGCAGTTCGAAGTGCACCCGCGCCGAAGCCATCAACATCACCGGCTATAAGCAATACAAGCAGTTCCTCGACGAAGGCCACCTACCTATCGAAGAAAGCCACGGTATTTCACCGGAACAGCGCGAAGTTAACGCCTTCAAAATGGCCCTCTCCACGCTAATTCCGGTTGACGACACCGTGTTCGCAACCCGCTTCAACGGCAACAGCTTTTTTGAAAACCGCATCATCAAACCGACGCTGGAAAAGCTGCAGGCAAAAGAACTCGTGGTGATTGAGCAAGGCGTGGTCACGCTGACGCCCATCGGCGTCACGCTGGTTGAAGCCATCATTAACACCCAGTTCATCTCAGCCGACGCAGAGCAGGAGTAACCCATGAGCCACTCTTCAACCACGCCGGTTTTCAGCCTGTTTTACATCGCCATCGATACCGAAGCGGGCATTACCCAGCAGGCGTTTGAAACCTTTGTGCAGAACAAAGGCGTGCATATTCCCTGCTATCCGGGCTGGCGCTGGACGCTGCTTCGCGGCCTACGCGGCGAACGTGCCGGGCAATATTTGATGCTGTTTGAAATTGAAAATGCGGCAATGCGCGATCGCTACATGGCCGCAGACGGCAACCAGACCGAAGAAGCTCGTGAGTTCTGGCGGCAGCATCCCGAAGCACAGGCGCTGCTGGCCGAATGGCGCCGCTACGGTACGTTCAGCGAACTGCCAACGCTGTTCACCGATTATCGCCTGCTGGCAGAAAACCAGAAAAGTACCGTCAAGCCGGGCCCCCGCTACCAGCAGCAGCCCGCGGTTGCTCGGGTGATTGGTATTCACAACCTCGCGCTGCGGCCTAACGTCAGTGCCGAACAGTTTGAAAGCTTTATCGAGGGTAACCATCACCGGATTGAAGATTATCCGGACTGGAAGTTCCGGCTGTTAAAAGGGGAGCGCGGTAACCGGCTCGATCAGTATGTAGTGCTGATGGAGATCGCCAGCCTGGAGGCGCTGGATGTCTTTTACCCCGAGCCGGATATCGCCACCGACGAAGCAGCCAAATTCGCCCAGGCGCACCGCGATACCAAACAAATGTACGAGGAATGGAAAAAACTCGCCTCGTTTTCCGGGTCGCCGCAAATCTATACCGATTACCTCTCGGTAGCAGAAAGCCTTAATTAACGCTTACCGCCGCGCGTGCCCGAAGGACCGGGCACGACGCATTCACGCGAGTGAATCCACACACTGAGTCACGAAATTACTATGACGATTAACTCAACCCCAACCCTGGCGGACGTACAGTCGCGGGAACAGCACGCCACGCGCGCCATATTTTTCATGGCCGGTTTAGCCATGTCGTCCTGGGCCCCGCTAATTCCGTTCGCCAAAGCGCGGCTCGATATTAACGACGGCGCTTTAGGGCTGCTGCTCTTTTGCATCGCCGCAGGCTCAATGCTCGTCATGCCGTTTACTGGCCGCCTGATTACACGTTTTGGTTGCCGCCGACTGATGATCCTCAGCGTGCTGGGGCTCGCTGCGGATTTACCGCTGCTGATGCTGTTTGACCAGCGCGAAGCCATGGCGCTGGCTTTGCTGCTCTTCGGCACCTTCAACGGCATGCTCGACGTCGCTATGAACGCCCATGCAGTGGTGGTCGAACAGGAAAGCGAGCAGGCAAAAATGTCCGGTTTTCATGGCTTTTACAGCATCGGCAGCATTGCCGGCGCGGGCAGCGTCAGCTTCTTTCTGTGGCTGGGGGCAACGCCGTTGCTTGCCGTGTGCGCCATCACCGTTTTTCTGGCTTTGCTGCTTGCTGCCTCTGCCCGGAACATTTTGCCCAAACAAAATGGAGCCACAAGCGGCAAAGGCGAGACGCTACGCGTGCTGAGCCATCCGCCCGTGTTGGTCATCGCGATACTTTGCTTTTTCGTCTTTATGCTTGAAGGCGCCATGCTGGACTGGTCGGCGGTATTTATGACCTCGGAGCGCGGCATGAGCGCTTCGCTCGCGGGCTTCGGCTACACCTTATATTCCATTACCGTCACCCTTGGGCGGCTCAGCGGCGATCGTCTGGTCAGCGCCCTGGGCGGCAAGCTCGTGCTGCTCCTCGGCTGCGCTATTGCTGGCACCGGGATTGCCCTGCTCGTCTTTACCCATTGGGGCACCCTGCCGGGGTTTATCCTGGTCGGAGCCGGTCTCGCCAACATTATTCCCATTCTCTTCACCTCCGCCGGTAACCAGCCGGGGGTTTCAGCAGATTTCGCCATCCCTGCCGTCACGCTTTTTGGCTACAGCGGCCTGCTCGCAGGGCCTGCGCTGATTGGCTTTATCGCCCATCACATTGGGCTCAGTTTGACCTTCAGTGGTGCCCTGTTGCTGCTTTTCTTTGTGGCTTCAGGTTCGCCGTTTATTTTTCGCCAGCGTTAATGAAACAGGAGTTTGTATGAGTCACTCATCACCGGCAGTATTCAGCCTTCACTATGTAGGTCTTAACCTGAAAAAGGGCGTGACCGAAGAGACGTTTGAAGCCTTTGTTCAGGCCAAAGGTGTGCAGATCCCGGCCTATCCGGGCTGGCGCTGGACCTTGCTGAAAGGCCTGCGCGGCGAACGTCAGAACCAATATCTGATGCTGTACGAAGCAGAAAATGCCGACAGCTACGCGCGCTATATCGATAGCCAGGGGGAACAAACGGAGCAGGCGCGTGCTTTTTGGCGCGATCGTCCGGCAGGTATCGAGCTTATCAACACCTGGAAAACTTTCGCGACGTTTGGCGAGCTGCCAACGATTTTCTCCACCTATCAGCAGCTCGCTGAAAACGAACATAGCTCTTTGGCGGAAGGGCCAAACTACCAGCTACGCGACGGGCAGGAACCGATTAAACGCGTCGTCGGGCTACATAATCTCGCGCTACGCTCGGGCGTTTCACCCCAGACTTTCGATGCGTTTATCCGCGACAACGTCCACCGCATTGACGACTATCCGGGCTGGAAATTCCATATGCTGAAAGGCACCGGCGGCAACCGCATCGAGCAATATCTGGTGATGCTCGAGATAGAGAGCCTGGCCTCGCTGAACTCTTTCCACCCGGAGCTGGACGTCTCTACAGAGAAATCTCTGCAGTTTGTGAAGGAGCATCAGGAAAGCGAAAGGATGTACGACGAATGGCGAGAACTGGCTTCCTTCTCCGGCGCGCCGCAGCTTTATACCGACTACATCACCATCGCCGGTAGCCTGTAACCTTAGGTTTCCCTTCTCCTTGCGGGGAAGGGAAAACGGCGTCAGGCCAGCTGAGTCATCGTGGTTTCCCCTTTCTCAATACCCAGCTCGTACAGCGTAAACGCCGTGTGTTTTTCGATAAGGGTGGCCAGTTCAGGGGAATGGCTGGTGAGCCAAATCTGCGTGTAGCGGCTCGCCTCGGCAATCAGGCGGGCAAGCGCCGGAAGCATTTGCGGATGCAGGCTATTTTCAGGCTCATTTAGGGCGATGAACTGCGGCGGTCTCGGGCTGAGCAGCGCCACCGTCAGGCAGAGAAAACGCAGCGTGCCGTCTGAAAACTCCGCGGACTCCAGCGGGCGATTTATCCCCTGTCGGTTCATCATCATCTGGAAGCGCCCGCCGCTGTTATCACAGAAAAACGTACATTCCGGGAAAGCCTCCTCCAGCACGGTAAACATCAGCTCGCTGTCGCCAATTTCGACGATGGTCTGAAACGCGGCGGCCAGGTTCAGGCCATCGCCGGACAGCACCGGGGAACGGTAGCCCACCTGAGGCAGCCTCAGGCCAGCGCCTTTGGAAATATCGAACTCGTGGTAGAAACGCCAGTTACGCAGCGTCTCCCTGGCGCTGGAGACTTCCGGGTACAAATGAGGCTCGCCAAGCTGGCCAAAGAGGGATTCATTTTCATATAGCGTGGCGGCGTGAGTGACCTTTTCGCCGTTGACGTTATTAAGAAAAACCGTCTGATTACGCCGCTGCATTACCGACGACGAAGGACGACGCCGGTAGCCGCTGAGCCAGATTTGCTCCTCTTTCACGATAGGATCGAGGCTAAACATCGTCGGGTACGGCAGCGGCTCAGGGAAGCCCACCTGTAGTTCATATTCAAACGTGTCGGTTTCGACCGCCAGCGTCAGTCTGCGCGGCGCGCTGGCGTAGCCGCGGGCACGATCGCCCGCCCACATCGCTTTCTGGATCCCGCCTTCATCAGAAAGCCAATGGGACAGTTGCCCACTCCCCGCGCCGTGGATCAGATGGATCGCCTTATAAATATTAGACTTACCGCACCCGTTGGGCCCAAACACCACGTTCAATCTCCCTAAATCAATGGAAAGCTTACGCACGGAACGGTAGTTGTCGATGTAGAGGGATTTGATCATGATTTTTCGCCGAGGTGAAACTTGAGGACCATTATGACAAATACCCGCCAAAGCGCACTTATTTGCCGCCAGAGGCTCAAAGCGATCCCACCGCAACCGCAATATAAAAACACAGCACAGCAACGATCGTACCGATCACAATCCTTCTGTCCGTCGTATCGGGTTCTCTGTTTTGCATCCTGCCCTCCTGCTCGCTTGCCTGCCTGCTTAATTTCGGTATGATACACAAACTAGTTAACAGTGTTAACCAAATACATTTCCCCCATTGATGTGAGTTGTTATGCAGACCAACGAAATTGAAGAATTCCGAGCCGCGCTGCGCGAGATGGTGCGCGAGCTGGGCATGCTGAACAGGAAAAGCAGCGGGACCGATCTGTCGCCGTTACAAAGCCATATTTTGATCGAACTCGATCGCGAGCCCGCCGGGGTAACGGAGCTTGCCCGCCGCCTGTGCGTGGAAAAATCCAGCATTAGCAGAACGCTTCGCGGTCTTGAAAGTGCCAATCTGTTGGCAAGAATGCAGGATGAAAACGACGGGAGAGCCACTGTGTTCAACCTGAGCCAGGAGGGCATTGCCGCACTGAAAGATCTCACCAAACACGCTAACGACTTCACGGCTCAGGCTCTTTCTCTGGCATCAGACAGCGAAAAACAGCAGATCTATCAGTCGGTCAAATCGCTGACTCGCGCGCTGGTCAATGCCCGCAGCCAGCGGGATCTTCAGGTTCAGATTCGGCCCATTCGCCCAGAGGACAATCTCGCTATCGCCGAGGTTATCCGCCAAAGCTTCTGTGATAATAAAATCGATCATCTCGAAGGCGTGAGCCTGCACGATCCGGCGCTGAATGACCTGACCAGCGCCTACCAAAAACCCGGGTCTGGCTACTGGGTAGTTGAACACGAAGGCAAAATTTTAGGCGGCGTTGGCATCGCCCCGCTGCAGGGTGCAGGCGAAGAATATTGTGAATTACAAAAACTCTATCTGGACAGCAACGTGACGGGAATGGGCCTGGGAAGACGCCTGATGGCGCTGGCGATAGAGCAAGCCGAAGCGTTCGGCTATCGTTACTGCTACCTGGAGACGCTCGATGAGCTCAGCTCGGCGGTCTCACTCTACGAAGCATTTGGTTTCAAACACCTGGACGGCAGCCTGGGCAACACTGGCCACAACAGCTGTGAAATCTGCATGCTTAAAACGCTGCAATAGTATGAAGGCAAAACGCCCCGCAAGCTTGCACCTGCGGGGCGTTTCTATATGAATGAGTTGAAGCTGACCGATAAGCCGCTTTCTTTCTATGAAGAGCGTCGTGGACAGTCATTCATCTTGTTGTCTCTGAATGCAAAATGCCCCGCAAGCTTGCACCTGCAGGGCGTTTCGATATGAATGAGTTGAAGCTGACCGATAAGCCGCTTTCTTTCTATGAAGAGCGTCGTGGACAGTCATTCATCTTGTTGTCTCTGAATGCAAAACGCCCCGCAAGCTTGCACCTGCAGGGCGTTTCGATATGAATGAGTTGAAGCTGACCGATAAGCCGCTTTCTTTCTATGAAGAGCGTCGTGGACAGTCATTCATCTCGTTGTCCCTGGATGCAAAACGCCCCGCCAGCTTTCACTGTGCGGGGCGTTTCGATATGAATGAGTTGAAGCTGACCGATAAGCCGCTTTCTTTCTATGAAGAGCGTCGTGGACAGTCATTCATCTCGTTGTCCCTGGATGCAAAACGCCCCGCCAGCTTTCACTGTGCGGGGCGTTTCGATATGA
>JAEBUQ010000004.1:3127631-3145684 GCA_023014435.1 Amanita fuliginea
CATCTCCCCTGTCACGCGGGCCTGCCAGAAACGAAACGCTAGTCGCCCACCAGCACAACATCAATGCCACTCTTGCGCAGCGCAATCAGGCTATCTGCCGGAATGCCTTTATCGGTAATCACCCGGTGAATTCGCTGGATATCGATGATTTTATGCAGGCTGGAGCGGTTAAATTTGCTGGAATCGGTCACCACGATAATCCGCTCGGCGACCTCGCACATTTTGCGGTTGAGGCGCGCTTCATCCTCATTATGAGTGCTCACGCCGCGTTCCGGATCGATAGCATCCACGCCGAGGAACAGCATGTCGAAATGATAATTTTGCAGCGACTGTTCCGCGCTATCGCCGTAAAACGACAGTGACTGACGACGCAGGTGCCCGCCTGTCATCAGCACCTCTACCCCTTCTGCTTCCAACAGGGCGTTAGCTACGTTGATGCCGTTGGTCATGGCGATCACTTCTTTATGCTGCAGCATCATCCGGGCAATTTCATATGTCGTGGTACCGGAGTCCAGAATCACCTTATCTCCGGACTGGATCAAACCTGCCGCCACACGAGCGATGCTGCGCTTCAGTGTAGTATTCAGCGAGCTTTTATCTTCCACCGAAGGCTCTGCTACCGCGCTACCAGGCTCACAGATCAACGCCCCGCCGTAGGCACGAACCGCAATGCCCTGCTTTTCAAGAAACGCAAGATCGTTGCGGATTGTGACGGTTGAAACACCAAAAAAAGAAGATAAATCATTAACCTGCACGCTTCCCTGCTGGCGAAGACGCTGAATAATCTGTTCGCGTCTTTCGCTGGTACCCGGAATACGTTTGTCCGTTGCGGTATCACTGTTTCTCATAGGGTAACCTTTCAATATATCTTTCGTTTCATTTCTATTTGTCTATTAACACCTTTCTTTTAGCAGAAAGCAAGCCCCAGGAATCTTCGTTCAAAAGGCGCAGTAAGCACACCAACGCCTTTCATTATGTTTCTTTTGCGAAACAGATCTCAATTCCAGTATCTTTCTTTTTATTCTCAAACGCCATTAAGGCACGATTAAATGAAATGAATCGAAAGAAAATGTTTTAACCCATCGGCGTGGAGAGGAAAGTGAAACAGTTGATCGAATTTGTCGCTAACCACAAACGGAACAACCAGCACGGGATCTTTGCGGTGTGCTCCGCGCATCCGCTGGTACTTGAGGCCGCCATGCGCCACGCTCGCGAAGCCGGCACCAGCTTGCTTATCGAAGCGACCTCTAACCAGGTGGACCAGTACGGCGGCTATACCGGAATGACGCCTGCGGATTTCTGCGGTTTCGTTTATCAACTCGCGGAACAACACCGCTTTCCTTATGCCAACCTGATACTCGGCGGCGACCATCTTGGGCCAAACCGCTGGCAAACCCGGCCAGCCGAAGAGGCAATGTCCCATGCCGAAGAGCTGATCCGCAGCTATGTCGCCGCAGGCTTCAAAAAAATACACCTCGACTGCAGCATGTCTTGTGCAGACGATCCCGTGCCGCTCACGGATGACGTCGTTGCCGGGCGAGCAGCCAGACTGGCGCTGATTGCTGAGCAAACCTGTATCGACCACTTTGGCCATGCCGATCTGGTGTACATCATCGGCACTGAAGTACCGGTGCCTGGCGGTGCCCATGAAACTCTCGCTGAGCTCGCCGTCACAACTCCGCAGGCCGCAGATGCCACGCTGGAAGCTCACCGTCGGGCCTTTTCTGAACAGGGGCTAAGTGAAATCTGGCCGCGAATTATTGGCCTTGTTGTTCAACCCGGCGTCGAGTTCGACCACACCCAGGTGATTGACTACCAGCCGGAAAAAGCCCGGGCGCTAAGCAAACTCATTGCAGATTCGCCCTCGATGGTTTTTGAAGCGCATTCAACGGATTACCAGACCACGCAGGCGCTGCATCAGTTAGTGGAAGATCACTTTGCGATACTAAAAGTCGGCCCGGCCCTGACTTTTGCCCTACGTGAAGCCCTTTTTTCGCTCTCAGCCATTGAGCGAGAACTGCTCCCGGCACACAAATGCTCCGGCCTGAGGGACGTCCTGGAAAGCGTGATGCTTGACCACCCGGAGCACTGGCAGCAGCACTATCACGGCAACGGCGATGCGCTACGCCTGGCACGCGGCTACAGCTACTCTGACCGGGTACGCTACTACTGGCCGGATCGCGACATCGATGAGGCTTACGATGTGCTGGTCAGAAACCTTGCCCATGAACCCATTCCGCTACCGTTAATCAGCCAGTATTTGCCGCTTCAGTACGCCAAAGTGCGGGAAGCACAGCTGGCCGCCAGGCCTCATGAGCTGATTATCGACCATATTCAGGATGTGCTGCGCCAGTATCACGCGGCCTGTCACGGTGAGTTACCTCCTCATTAACACAATGATAATAAGGGAAATACCATGCCAAATATTGTCTTAAGCCGCATTGATGAGCGCCTGATCCACGGTCAGGTTGGCGTGCAGTGGGTCGGGTTTTCCGGCGCAAACCTGGTTCTGGTCGCGAATGATGAGGTGGCGGAAGATCCCATCCAGCAGAACCTGATGGAGATGGTGCTGGCAGAAGGGATTGCGGTGCGCTTCTGGCCGCTGCAAAAAGTCATCGACAACATTCACCGCGCGGCGGATCGCCAGAAGATCCTGCTGGTCTGTAAAAACCCGCGGGACTTCCTCACCCTGGTGAACGGCAACGTGCCGGTAACGCGTATCAACGTAGGCAACATGCACTACATCGAAGGCAAAAAGCAGGTTGCTAAAACCGTATCGGTTGATGAACAGGACATTGCCGCCTTCACCGGCCTGAAACAGGCCGGCGTCGAATGTTTTGTGCAGGGTGTACCGACGGAATCAGCTCAGGATCTCTATAAACTTCTCTGAGGTATTTGCTATGGAAATCAGCTTACTGCAAGCGATAGCCCTGGGCCTGCTGGCCTTTATCGCCGGTCTGGATATGTTCAACGGCCTGACCCATATGCACCGCCCCGTCGTCCTTGGCCCACTGGTTGGCCTTATTCTTGGCGATTTGCACACCGGTATTCTTACCGGCGGCACGCTGGAGCTTGTGTGGATGGGCCTGGCTCCGCTCGCTGGCGCACAGCCACCTAACGTCATTATTGGCACCATCGTCGGCACGACTTTTGCCATTACCACCGGCGTGAAGCCCGAAGTCGCCGTCGGCGTCGCGGTGCCTTTTGCGGTTGCGGTGCAGATGGGCATCACCTTCCTGTTCTCCGTGATGTCCGGTGTCATGGCACGTGCCGACCGCATGGCTGCGAACGCCGATACCAATGGCATTGAGCGCATTAACTATCTGGCGATGCTCGCACTCGGCATCTTCTATTTTCTGTGCGCCTTCTTACCCATTTATTTTGGGGCTGAGCATGCCAAAACGGCCATCGACATGCTGCCCGCACGGCTGATTGACGGGCTTGGCGTCGCCGGGGGCATCATGCCGGCTATCGGTTTCGCCGTACTGCTGAAAATCATGATGAAAAACGTTTATATCCCCTACTTCATCATCGGCTTTGTTGGCGCAGCCTGGTTGAAATTACCGGTGCTGGCGATTGCCGCCGCCGCGCTAGCGCTGGCCCTGATGGATTTGATGCGTAAAGACCCTACTCCACCGCAGCCCGCTCGCGTCCAGAAAGAGGAATTCGAAGATGGCATCTGATACCCAAACGCTTTCACAGGCCATTGAGCCTGAGAACATCATCTCAAACGATAATATTTATGAAGATCAGAAGATTGGCGCGGAGCTAACCCGGAAAGACATCAACCGCGTGGCATGGCGTTCCATGTTGCTACACGCCTCGTTTAACTACGAGCGTATGCAGGCCTGCGGCTGGCTGTATGGTCTGCTGCCTGCCCTGAAAAAGATCCACACCAACAAACGCGATTTAGCCCGGGCCATGCAGGGGCATATGGGGTTCTTCAATACCCACCCGTTCCTGGTCACCTTTGTGATCGGCATTATTCTGGCGATGGAGCGTTCGAAGCAGGATGTAAACAGCATCCAGAGCACAAAAATTGCCGTTGGCGCGCCGCTCGGTGGCATCGGGGATGCGATGTTCTGGCTAACGCTGCTGCCAATCTGCGGCGGTATCGGCGCCAGCCTGGCGCTTCAGGGATCGATACTCGGTGCCATCGTGTTTATCGTGCTGTTTAACGTGGTGCATCTGGGCCTGCGTTTCGGCCTGGCGCACTACGCTTACCGCATGGGCGTGGCCGCCATTCCGTTAATTAAGGCCAATACACGCAAGGTCGGGCATGCCGCTTCTATCGTCGGGATGACCGTTATCGGCGCCCTCGTTGCAACCTATGTTCGCCTGTCTACTACGCTTGAAATTACCGCCGGGGATGCGGTGGTTAAGCTGCAGTCTGACGTCATCGACAAGCTGATGCCGGCGTTTTTACCGCTGGTGTATACCCTGGCAATGTACGCCCTGGTCCGCCGTGGCTGGAGTCCCCTACGCCTGATTTGCATCACCGTCGTTTTAGCCGTTGTTGGGAAGTTCCTTCACTTCCTCTGAGGAGAAAAGCAGATGTTAAGCATCATTTTGAGCGGCCATGGAGGCTTTGCCAGTGGGATGGAACAGGCAATGAAACAGATCCTCGGCGAGCAGCCGCAGATTATTGCCATCGACTTTCCGGAAACCTCTTCCACCGCACGGCTGACGGAACAGTTTCACGAGGCTATCGGCCAGTTGGATGAACGCGAAGGTTTGGTCTTTCTGACGGATTTGCTGGGCGGTACGCCTTTCCGTGTCGCCTCAACGCTCGCGCTTGAGAAGTCGGGGCGCGAGGTCGTTACAGGCGTCAATCTGCAGCTTCTGCTGGAAATGGTACTGGAGCGCGAAGGGCTAAACGGCAGCGAGTTTCGCCAGATGGCGCTGGAATGCGGGCACCGAGGCCTGACCAGCCTGGTCGACGAGATGGCGCGCCACCGGGCAACGGAAGCCAGCGAAGAAGGCATCTGAAGTAAAAGACCGGGTCGTTTATCTCCAGTTTCGAACCCCGTTTAATGCAGGCGGCGGCTCCTGCTGCTTTCATTATGCATCACTTTGGCCTGTGGCGAGATCCGCTATGGGCCTTTCTTTTTCTTTTCTTAATTGTCTGGTTTTCAATAACTATCTAAAAAAAAACAATGCATTAGTCATAAACAAAGATCCACATCATGATTTTCGTTTTATTTCATTTTGTATATTGATCTTGTCGATTCCTTTCTATAAATTTTCACAAAGCACGATAAACCATCAAATGAAACAAAACGAAAGATTATGGGCGATAAAAAGCCGACATCTGACGCTGTAATGCTAAGGACTGAGTCATGAGTGAAACTTCCACGGCCACAGATCGCAGCCACACGACCTGGACTGAAAAAGAGATCCGCCAGCAGCCCGTGAGCTGGATCCGTTCCCTGCAACAGATAGACCGCACGCGCGACGAGATCGCCGCCTTCCTTAACCCGCTACTTGCGAACGACAAGCTAAAAATTATCCTCACCGGCGCCGGAACCTCGGCGTTTATCGGCGACATCATTGCGCCGTGGCTGTCTCGCCACACCGGCAAACAGTTTGTTGCCGTACCGACTACGGATCTGGTGACCAATCCGCTGGACTATCTATCCCCTGAACAGCCCACGCTGCTGATTTCCTTCGCTCGCTCCGGTAACAGCCCCGAGAGCGTGGCGGCGGTGGAACTTGCCAACCAGCTCGTAAAATCCTGCTATCACATCACCATCACCTGCAACGAGGGCGGCAGCCTCTACCGCAGCGCGCTGGAGGACAACCGTTCACTGCCGCTGCTGATGCCTGCGGAAACGCACGATCGCGGTTTTGCCATGACGAGCAGCATCACGACCATGATGGCAAGCTGCCTTGCGGTTTTCGCCCCTGACGTTATCAACACGCAATCATTTCAGGATGTCGCTCACCGCTGTGCCCAAATCATTCATTCACAGGGCGATTTCAGCGAAATTCCGTTTGGCGATCTTCCCTATGAACGCGTGGTCTACCTCGGCAGCGGTGGTTTGCAGGGCGTGGCGCGAGAAGCTTCTCTGAAGGTACTTGAACTCACGGCTGGCAAGCTGGCGGCGTTTTATGACACACCAACCGGCTTCAGGCATGGCCCAAAATCTCTGGTCAATAGTAAAACGCTAGCTGTCGTGCTGGTCTCCAGCGATCCGTACACTCGCCAGTACGATCTGGATCTTCTGGCGGAGCTGCGCCGAGACGGCCTGGCCATGCAGACGATCGTCATTTCGGCCGCCACCAGCCCTGAAATAACATCAGGTCCGCATATCCTGATGCCTGCCGCAGATCGCACGTTCCTCGACGTTGAGCAGGCGTTTTGCTTCCTGATGTATGCCCAGGTTTTCGCCCTCACCTCTTCTGTTAAAGCAGGCATTACGCCAGACACGCCTTCCGCCAGCGGCACGGTAAACCGCGTGGTTAAAGGCGTCGTCATTCATCCCTGGAAAGGCTGAGAGGTTCATTATGAGCATTATCTCCACGAAGTATCTGCTTCAGGACGCCCAGGCCAGAGGCTATGCGGTGCCGGCTTTTAATATCCACAATGCCGAAACCATCCAGGCGATTCTTGAAGTATGCAAAGAGCTGCATTCCCCGGTGATCCTTGCCGGTACACCGGGCACCTTTAAACACATCGCTTTCGAAGAGATTTACGCGCTGTGCCGCGCCTATTCCGAAAGCTACGGAATACCGCTGGCGCTGCACCTCGATCATCACGAAAGCCTGGCGGACATCAGCCGCAAAGTTAACGCTGGCGTGCGCAGCGCCATGATTGACGGCAGCCACTTCCCCTTCGCTGACAACGTGAAGCTGGTGAGATCCGTGGTCGAGTTTTGCCACCGCAACGACTGCAGCGTCGAGGCCGAACTGGGCCGCCTGGGCGGCGTGGAAGACGACATGGACGTGGATGAAGAAAGCGCTTTTCTGACCGATCCGCAGGAAGCCCGCCGCTTTGTCGAGCTTACCGGCGTCGACAGTCTGGCGGTTGCTATTGGTACCGCGCACGGCCTGTATACCAAACGCCCGAAAATAGACTTCAAACGGCTGGGCGAGATCCGTGACGTCGTCAGCGTCCCGCTAGTACTGCACGGCGCGAGTGACGTGCCTGACGAGTTTGTTCGCCGCGCCATCGAGCTTGGCGTCTGCAAAGTGAATGTCGCGACGGAATTAAAAATCGCCTTCGCCGCCGCGGTGAAAGAATGGTTTGGCGCTAACCCGGAAGGCAACGACCCACGCTTTTACATGCGCGTCGGTATGGACGCGATGAAAGAGGTGGTGCGTAGCAAAGTCGCGGTATGCGGCTCGGCGAATAAGTTGCTGCCGGAATCAGAAGCGGCGCTTTAACTCTCTGGTGTAAGGACCTCTGATGAAGACAATAATAAAAAGCTCCCTGCTCATGATGTTCATGAGCAACGCCGCGCTGGCGGCTCAGTATCAGCTGGAAAACACCAACCTTGCCGTCTCTTTCGACGATTCAGGCTCGGCGGTGGTGGTGAAGGACCGGCGATCCGATCACAAACTGGCGCCTGTCGAACTCTTCTTTCTGACGCTGCCGGATGAAAAAGTTATCCATACCGCCGACTTTAAAATCAAAAACGTCAGCAAAACCGCAGACGCCATTCAGATTGATTACGAGCGGGACGATTTCTCGGTCAACGTGACCCTGAAGCTATTGAAGGGTAAGTACGCGGCAGTGGACTACACGCTACAGGCAAAAGGCCAGCCGCGCGAAGTCGCGAAGGTCACCTTCTTCCCGACCAAAGGCCAGGCTCAGGCACCTTATGTCAACGGCGCCATCAACAGCTCTCCCATCGTGGCAGACAGTTTCTATATGCTGCCGCAAAAACCGATCGTGAATACCTACGCCTACGAAACCACCACTAACCTGAACGTTGAACTCAAAACGCCGATTAAAACCGACGCCCCGGTGACCTATACGGTCTACTTCGGCACGTTTGAGGCAACCGATCAGCTTCGCCGCAGCTTTAATGAATTTATCAACGCCATGCGCCCGCGCCCTTACCAGCCTTACCTGCACTACAACAGCTGGATGGACATCGGTTTCTTTACGCCCTACACCGAGAAGGACGTGCTGACCCGCATGGATGAATACGCCAGCGAACTCAGAAGCAAGCGGGGCGTAAAGCTCGACGGCTTCCTGCTGGATGACGGCTGGGACGATTTGACCGGGAAGTGGCTGTTTAGTCCGGCGTTTAAGCACGGCTTTGGTGTTATCAAAGAAAAAGCGGACAGTTTGCATACTTCCGTGGGGCTGTGGCTGTCACCGTGGGGTGGCTACAACAAGCCACGCGACGTGCGCGTTTCACACGCCAAAGAGAACGGCTTTGAAACCGTGGACGGCAAATTTGCCCTCTCAGGCCCCAACTACTTCCGTAATTTTAATCAGCAAATTATCGGGCTTATCAAAAACGAACATATCACCTCGTTTAAGCTCGACGGCATGGGCAACGCCAACTCGTACATCAAAGGCAGCCCCTACGCCTCTGACTTTGATGCCTCCATTGAGCTAATCAAAAACATGCGCGCCGCCAACAAAGACCTGTTTATCAACCTGACAACCGGCACCAACGCCAGCCCGTCCTGGCTGTTCTATGCCGACTCCATCTGGCGCCAGGGCGATGACATCAACGTTTACGGCAAAGGTTCGCCGGTGCAGCAGTGGATAACCTATCGCGACGCGGAAACTTATCGCTCCATCGTGCGTAAAGGCCCACTTTTCCCGATTAACTCACTGATGTACCACGGTATCGTCAGCGCGGAACATGCCTACTTTGGGCTGGAAAAAGTACAAACGGACCAGGACTTTGCGGACCAGACCTGGAGCTACTTCGCCACCGGCACTCAGTTGCAGGAGCTGTATATCACGCCTTCAATGCTGAACAAGGCCAAATGGGACACGCTTGCCGACGCGGCAAAATGGTCACGAGCAAACAGTAGCGTACTGGTCGACAGCCACTGGGTCGGCGGCGACCCGACGCAGCTTGAGGTGTACGGCTGGGCATCGTGGAGTAAGGAGAAAGCGATATTGGGCCTGCGGAACCCGTCAGATAAGCCGCAAAGCTACTATCTCGACCTGAGTAAGAGCTTTGAAGTGCCGAACGGTGAGACCACGCGCTTTACGCTGAAGCAGATTTACGGCAAGAACGAGACCGTGAACAACGACTACAGCAAGCCGCTGGTTGTGACGCTGAAGCCGCTGGAAACGCTGGTGATTGAGGCCACGCCGGTAAACTAACAAAATCATAAGGCCCGAATATATCGGGCCTTATTCACGCTTTTATTCACAAGCCTTCTCTGCCACCAGCACAATACCACGGCGGGACTCATCAGGAGACAGGCTCCAAATCTCAGATTCAGGAATGCTTTCACCGTCATAGCAAACACGCTCTCCGTCATAGGGATAGAAATGCCCATTCTCGGTATTCAGCACAAACACCTTAACGTGCTTCGATGAACGGGCAATACGCCGCCAAATGCCTTGCCCCCCAGAGTACTGCTCATGATCGCTCATTAAGATCAGATCCTTATCCAGGATAAGATGCTCATAAAGCGTGGTTGCGACTCGCGTATCACGTGCCGGGCTGTCAACAACCACCCCCTCAACCTGAGTCACAGCTTTCGCTTCCCAGTAGCGCTTCACGGCAACAATAGATTCTTCCTGCCTGGTGCTTTTACGAGGAACAAGATCCAACTTAGCTACCACGAGATGGCGAAGTTCGTTGTTGTCATCAAGAGCCGGTTCAGCATAGATAATCGCCGCCGCAGTTTTATCTCTGCGAAAAACGATTAAAGCGGGCTCACCAAGAATTTCCGTGGTTCCAGAAATCTCGAATGCTCTTTCTAATGCTGCGGGGCTGTAGCTGATGGGGTAAACGACCATCCTTGAATCTCCTGGTATCAATACCGGCATAAACTTTAACTCCCTTAAAGTCATTCAGTCATGCACAAATTAACACCAGGGAGTTCGTTTTTTAAACGCTAACCGCACTGTAATGTGAAAACCAGGAGCCGGCTCGAGAAAACTATTTCTCGCTGTTTTCTAACGCATATTTGTACAAGGCATTCTTTTTCACGCCGTGAATTTCAGCGGCAAGCGCTGCAGCCTTTTTCAGCGGCAGCTCCGTCTGCAGCAGCGCCAACGTACGCAGCGCTTCGGCAGGAAGTTCATCATCACTCTGAACTTTAAAGCCCTCAACAATCAGCACCATTTCGCCTTTACGGCGATTTTCATCTTCTTTTACCCATGCCAGCAGCTCACCAACGGGCGCGCCGTGAATTGACTCCCAGGTTTTGGTCAACTCGCGCGCCAGCACCACGTAGCGGGATTCGCCCAGCACCGTGCAAATATCATCGAGACTGTCGAGCAGACGGTGGGTGGATTCATAGAAAATCAGCGTTCTCGGTTCCTGCTCAATCGCCTTCAGCGCATCACGGCGACCTTTTGATTTTGCAGGCAGAAAACCTTCATAGCAAAAGCGGTCTGACGGCAAACCCGCCGCGCTAAGTGCAGCAATTGCGGCGCATGGGCCAGGAAGTGGCACGACGCGAATCCCCGCTTCGCGGCAGGTACGCACGAGGTGGTAGCCGGGGTCGTTAATCAGCGGCGTACCGGCGTCGGACACCAGCGCAATGCTTTGGCCTTCCTGCAGCTTCGCCAGTAGCGTTTCCGCTTTTTGTTGCTCATTGTGATCGTGAAGTGCGAAGAGTCGCGCATTAATCGCAAAATGCTGCAGCAAAAGTCCGGTATGACGGGTATCTTCTGCGGCAATCAGATCAACGCTTTGCAACACCGAGAGGGCCCGCTGGGTGATATCCCCGAGGTTGCCGATAGGCGTCGGGACGATGTAGAGCGTACTGGCTGAAATCGCCGCCGTTTCGTGTTGTTTCATTGTTTCATCCGTATTGCCGATTTAATATTGTACATTGGGAAATAAAACCACTGGATACAGAATGCTACCCTCAACCTTGAATCGTTCAAAAGCCGGGCGCTGCCTGCCTGTGTTGCTCGCGGCGCTGATTTTTGCCGGCTGTTCAACCCAGGCACCGGATCAGTCCGCCACGCTGCTGCAGGGCGACACCACCGCCGGGTCCGCTTACTATCTGCAGCAAATGCAGCAAAGCGCAGATGATAGCAAGACCAACTGGCAATTACTCGCCATTCGTTCCCTGCTAAAGGAAGGCAAACCTCAGCAGGCCGTGGCGTTGTATAACCAACTGCCGCAGCAGCTCAACGATGCGCAAGCGCGTGAACAACAGCTGCTGGTGCCGGAAGTGAAGATTGCGCAGAAAGATTTCAGCGCCGCCTCCGCCCTGCTGGAAAAGATTGACCCGAGCGCACTCGACAAGGGCCAACAGAGCCGTTATTACCAGGCTGTGATTGACGCTTCTCAGGGACGCCCGTCTTTAGCGCTGCTGCGCGCGTACATTGCTCAGGAACCGCTGCTGAAAGGCGATGC
This sequence comes from Amanita fuliginea, assembly GCA_023014435.1. NCBI lineage: Eukaryota > Fungi > Basidiomycota > Agaricomycetes > Agaricales > Amanitaceae > Amanita > Amanita fuliginea. The sequence continues at coordinate 3,139,151 of JAEBUQ010000004.1, forward strand.
ACATCAAAAGAACATTGATGGCACCTGGCAGGTTCTGTCGCAGTTCTCCCCAGAGCAAATGAACAGCCTGGTGATTAACGCCGACGAAAATACCCTGCAGGGTTGGCTGGATCTGCAGCACGTCTGGAGCGATAACCGGAACGATCCTAACATGCTGAAAGCCGGGATTCAGGACTGGCAAACGCGCTACCCGAATAATCCAGGCTCAAAAACGCTGCCGACTCAGTTAGTGAATGTGCAAAACTTCAAACCGGCCTCAACCGGTAAAATCGCTCTCCTGCTGCCGCTCAACGGCCAGGCTGCGGTGTTTGGCCGCGCGATTGAGCAAGGGTTTGAAGCGGCGAAAAACAACGGCGTCGCGCCGGTTGCAGCCGTTCAGCCTGCCGCTCAGCCCGTAGATCCTAATGCACAACAACAGTCTGCTCCGCCTCAAGAACAGCCTCAGCCGCAAGAGCCTCAGACCCCCGCAGATCCTAATGCTGCAGTGAGCCCGGCAAGCGCGTCCGTCAGCGATTTAACAGACCAGAAGGCACAGGCCGCAACGCCGCAAACCGCAGCGCCAGCAACGCCGGCTGCCCAGCCAGACGCGCAAACCGCACCATCTGTTGCCGCGAACCCTTCGGCAGAAATTAAGATTTACGACACCAGCAGCCAGCCGCTTTCTCAGGTTCTGGCACAGGCACAGCAGGACGGCGCTACACTGGTCGTTGGCCCGTTGCTAAAAAACAATGTTGATCAGCTGGCCAGCACTAACAGCCCGTTAAATATTCTGGCGCTTAACCAGCCTGAAAACGTGCAGAATCGCCCTAACATCTGCTATTTCGCGCTTTCTCCAGAAGATGAAGCCCGTGATGCGGCGGATCATATCTGGCAGCAAAGCCATCGCAATCCGCTGATGCTGATTCCTTCAAACGCTCTGGGCGACCGAGTGGCGAAAGCCTTTGCTACCGAATGGCAGAAACTAGGCGGCGGTCTGGTACTGCAGCAGAAATTTGGTTCAGTGAGCGATCTGAAGCGCGGGATTAACAGCGGCTCCGGCATCGCCTTGACCGGCACCCCGGTCAGCACCCCGTCCAATACGCCGCCAGGTGTCACCATTGGCGGGCTGACGATTCCGGCAGCACCTACAGATGCGCAAATCACCGCAGGCAGCAGCGGCAACGTGGACGCGGTCTACATCATTGCGACCTCCGAAGAAGTGGCGCTGATCAAACCGATGATTGCGATGCGCACCGGCAGCCGCAGCAGCGCTCAGCTGTATGCCAGCTCGCGCAGCTCGCAGGGCGTGAACGGCCCGGACTATCGACTGGAAATGGAAGGCATGCAGTTTAGTGAAATCCCGATGCTTTCCGGCGGTAATCCACAGCTGATGCAGCAGGCGTTAAGCAGCGTCAACAATGACTACTCGCTGGCGCGTCTGTATGCCATGGGCGTTGACGCCTGGACGCTGGCCAGCCACTTCTCACAGATACGCCAGGTGCCGGGCTACCAGGTCAACGGCAACACCGGGCAACTGACCGCCAGCCAGGACTGCGTCATTAACAGGAAGTTAAATTGGCTGCAATTCAGTCAGGGCCAGATCGTTCCGGTATCCTGAACCGCAAGCAACGCGGCGCACGCTATGAACAGCAGGCGCGTCGCTATCTTGAGCGCGAGGGAATGCGCTTCGTAGCCGCGAATGTGCATGTTCGCGGCGGCGAAATCGACCTCATCATGCAACAGCAGCAGGTTATCGTTTTTGTGGAAGTACGTTTTCGGCGTAACGATAAGTTCGGCGGAGCCGCCGCCAGCGTGACGCGCAGCAAGCAGCTGCGCCTGCTGCATGCCGCTCAGGTTTGGCTTAGCGGCAAAGGTCAAAGTTTTGATACTGTAGATTGCCGTTTCGATGTGTTAGCTTTCACCGGCAATGAAATAGCGTGGCTGACCAACGCGTTTGCCGCCGATATCTAAAAAACTCCAGGTAGAATCAACGTGCTCGAAAGAATCAAAGTCTGCTTCACGGAAAGTATTCAAACTCAGATTGCCGCAGCGGAAGCCCTGCCGGACGCCATCTCCCGTGCCGCGATGACGCTGGTTCAGTCTTTGCTGAACGGCAACAAAATCCTCTGTTGTGGCAATGGTACCTCCGCCGCCAACGCACAGCATTTTGCTGCCAGCATGATCAACCGTTTTGAAACAGAGCGCCCTAGTTTACCGGCCATTGCACTTAATGCAGATAATGTGGTCTTAACCGCGATCGCTAACGACCGTCTGCATGAAGAAGTTTATGCCAAGCAGGTTCGTGCGCTGGGCCACGCCGGGGACGTTTTGCTGGCGATTTCCACCCGAGGCAATAGCCGTGATATTGTCAAAGCGGTTGAGGCCGCTGTCACCCGCGACATGACCATCGTCGCGCTGACGGGATATGACGGCGGCGAACTGGCAGGACTGTTGGGGCCACAGGATGTTGAAATCCGAATCCCTTCTCATCGCAGCGCCCGCATCCAGGAGATGCATATGCTGACGGTAAACTGTTTATGCGATCTGATCGACAATACGCTATTTCCTCACCAGGATGGCTAATAGCTAATTTTGAGAAAGGAGAAGGAATGAACATGAAGGCCATTACGCCAGTCGCAGTTCTTATTTCCGCGCTGTTGCTGCAGGGCTGCGTCGGTGCCGTTGTTGTGGGAAGCGCCGCCGTGGCGACAAAAACTGCGACAGACCCACGCACCGTTGGGACTCAGGTTGATGACGGCACGCTTGAATTACGCGTGAACAGCGCGCTCAACAAGGATGAGCAAATCAAGAAAGAAGCACGCATTAACGTGACGGCTTACCAGGGCAAAGTGCTGCTGGCTGGTCAGTCTCCTAACCCAGACCTCGCCTCTCGTGCGAAGCAAATTGCGTTGGGTGTAGACGGCGCAACCGAAGTCTATAACGAGATTCGAATTATGGCTCCGGTCGGCCTGGGTGTCGCATCGAGCGATACGTGGATCACCACAAAAGTTCGCTCTCAGTTGCTCACCAGCGACCAGGTGAAATCGTCTAACGTGAAAGTCACTACGGAGAATGGCGAAGTATTCCTGCTTGGCCTGGTGACCGAACGTGAAGGTAAAGCCGCGGCGGATATTGCCAGCCGGGTTAGCGGCGTGAAGCACGTCACCACCGCGTTCACGATCCTGAAATAACGGCCCCTCACCCTAACCCTCTCCCCACAGGGGAGAGGGGATAACACCAATCCGTCGATTAAATTTACGCCAGTTTTCATCCCGGCGAAGTAACTGTGGCCACTGAACTCCCCCTATCCCTTCCAGGGAGAGGACCGGGTGAAGGTCAACAGCGATTACAGCTTACTCAGGCACTCCATCGCCACCGCTTTAAAACTGTCAAAATTCTTACTCTCGCGAAGCCGAACCATCGCTCGCTCACGCAGGAACGTCACAAACAGGTCGTAAATCGCCATCGCCTCTTCGTATTCGCTTTTGCTAATCGCCAGCAGGAAGATCACGTGCGCCGTCTCATCTCCCCAGCTAATACCGTGCGGCGCCAGCACGGTGTAAACCACCGTTTTTTTCGCCAACAGGCCCAGCGAGTGCGGCAGCGCAATGCCCTCGCCCAGCATCGTGCTGACAATGGCCTCGCGCTCCACCACCGACGGATGAAAATCTGCATCAACCACGCCTTCCCGCTCCAGCTGCTCGCAGAGCGTCAGGAACAGCTGCTGCTGAGTCATAGGTTGATCGATAATGCGGAAATGGCTGGCATCGAAGAATTTCTCCAGCATGTAAGGCCTTGTTCTGTCCACCAGCACCAGCTTACCAAGCTGCTCGAGCTGATAATCCGTCGGGAACGGCGCCATCACCACCACCGGCTTTTCTTTCTCATTTATGCGCGCCGTGCTGATCACAAAGTCCTCATCCACGGTTTCAAGCTGCTCGTAGTCGCGCAGAGAGATTATGTTGGTCACTTCCACCTGGGGATATTTACGCAGCAGCATGGCCTGCAGCATACGCACCGTGGAATTCCCCGTATCGCAAACCATCAGCACGCGAGGATGACGCTGGTAGCCAATGTTGTAATGACGTTCCAGGCCTACCCCGATGTGCAACACCAGAAAACCAATTTCGTTTTCGCTGATGGCGTAAGGGGTATATTTTCCCCAGCTTGAGACCGCCGCCAGCGTCATGTCGTAAGCCAGCGGGTAATGCTGTTTGATGTTAGCCAGCAGTGGATTCGGGATGTTTATCTGGTAGCGCACCCGGGTGATCATCGTCTTGATGTGGGTAAGCAGATCGGCGTGCAGCTGCTCGTCGCTAAGAAGATTGTAGTTATAGTGGGTGTTGATGTAGCGCAGGATATAGTTAACCAGCGCCTCGTCATCGTCGGCGCTGATCGCGCTCGGCGCCACTTCCTGCACCTGCCGCGAGGCGATATGCACCTGCAGCCACTGCTCTTCAGCTTCGGAAAGCGGTTTACCCGCCAGCTGCTGAAGAAGAGCGGCGATCTGTCTGGCCGCCTCTTTCACCTGGACATCAACGTTATCCGCCATAAATTCCGGTAGCGGATAACCTTCGCTGATGCGGCGAACCGCCACCGAACAATAGAGGCGAATAAACTGCTCGCCTTCATCGGTCAGGCGGATGTGGCAGCGGGTAAAACAATCGTGCAGCGAACCGGCGAGCAACTCCGGGACACCCGCGTTCAGCGCTTCTTCCGTCAATAACGGATTATCGCTGTCCTCTAAGGTTAACTGCCACAGCAGGTCAGTCAGGCAGGCACGAATAGCCGTTTCGCTGCCGAACAGCTTCATGCCGTGGCGCGGGCGTGTCTCAATGGTCAGATGATAGCGGTTAAACCACTCCCGCACTTCGGCCATATCGCTTTGCAACGTGGCCCGGCTGACAAACCACTCTTCGGCCAGATCTTCCAGCTTCAGTGAAAACGCCGCCGTCAAAAAACGCACCACAAGGTAATGCACGCGTTCTGGCGACGTGCGAGGAATACGAAGCTGACGCGGACGATGCTGCACCAGCTCGCCGTAACGCTCAGCATCCTCGATATTCAGTTGATAGCCCGCACCACGGGTAAGCGTAAACTGAGCCCCGAAGCCTGACATCAGCGCATTAAGCGCCGTAATATCGGCCCGAACCGTACGAGTAGAAACGGACAAACGCCGCGCCAGTTCATCCTGGGGCAGCGTTTCGTTTTGCAGCATCTCAAAAAGCTGAGCCAGCCGTTGATTGGGGAATCTCACTACCGCTTCCTTTGGTTATCGGGGCGTTTAAGCGCCCCGTCCTGCGTTACTTAAACGGGGTGAAGACCATCTGTGACGGGCTTCCCACAGCCGTATAATCGTCGATAAAGGTTAATTTACCGCTGCCCGAAGCCACGCTAAAGCGAGTGATGTTGTCGCTACGCTGGTTCAGGGCATAAAGATGTTTGCCGGTGCTGTCCAGCGTCAGGCCGCGTGGATAGTCGCCTCGGGTCCAGATATCGTCCTGATGAGTAAGCTCGCCGTTAGCGCCCACGCTGAAATGAGCGATGCTGTTATGCAGGCGGTTGGCCACATACAGTTGCTTACCGTCGTGGCTCAGCACCAGGCCCGCCGCAAAGCTCGTGCCCTTATAGCCTTTTGGCAGGGAAGAAATCGTCTTTCCTTCGGTCAGCGTGCCTTTCTCACGGTCGAGTTTGTAATGGGTAAGCGTAGAAGCTTCTTCGTTAATCAACCACAGGCTCGCACCGTCTGCGGCAAAGACAAAGTGGCGTGGCCCTGCGCCTTTTGAGGAGGCGGCGATAAACGGCGGATCGTTTGGCTCCAGCACGCCTTTGGTTTGATCGAAGCGATACTGATAGATCCGATCCAGACCAAGATCGGTAGAGAAGACAAACTTACCGCTCGGATCGGCGGCAATCATATGGGCATGCGGGCCGTTATGATCGCTGGCGGCAAAGCTACCTTCCACCGCAGCGTCTGGTTTTGCCGCCCCCGGCTCACCGCTGTCCTGATGCTTGTCGCTGGCTTCCTGCAGGCTACCGTCTGCGTTAATCGGCAATACGGCGATTGAGCCACTCACATAGTTAGCCACCAACAGGTGTTTGCCCTGCGGCGTCAGGGACAAGTAGACCGGGCCCGCGCCGCCGGAAGAAACCTGATTCAGCTCGGTCACACTTCCGTCGTCGCCGACACGCAATGCCGCCACTACGCCTTTCTCTGCTTCGCTGGCTACGTACAAAGTTTTACCGTCCGGTGACGCGGTGAGCTGCGCGGCGTTTGGCAATGAGTTGACCAGCGTTTTCTCGCTAAGCGCGCCGGTTTTGGCGTCAACCTGGAAGCGATAAAGCCCTTCGCCGTTCGGGTTGTAGGTGCCAACCCAGGCGTAATGACTTTGCGCCGCGCTGTTGCCAGCGGCGAGTAAGGCAAATGAAGCAACAAGCAGAGTGCGTGCAGACATGCGTTTGTCCTCGAAGTGTGGTTGATGAGGATTATACCCTCACCCTAACTCTCTCCCTAAAAGGGAGAGGGAATCTTTCGTAATCACATCTATCGTTCCT